>JBCJKH010065941.1:4202-14425 GCA_039877255.1 Loriculus beryllinus | reverse complement strand
TTTTTAAACTCAGCAGAGATACTACAGTGAAAGGTTACTATAGGAAAAGAACTCTTCTTTTTCCCACAGTACCTGGAGGTCTCCAGATAGTTTGGAAATCCTGGATTCCTGATTACAAGTTTGGAAATCCTGGATTCCTGATTACAAATTCACCCTAGACTATCTTCTCTTGTAACAACAAATGCATTTGGGGCTGAAAGAAATCTTGTTGTTATCTGGTTAGTTCTCAATATTATTGTTATAGTATGTAGATGATACTAAATAGAAAGAAACTAGTTCACTTTCTTGTTCAGTGTTCCAACTTTTCTTGTTCAGTACTAACCCTTTAAGAGAGCAACTAAAACCTATTATAGCAACCAGTAAATATGTATTGTGCCTCATTTCATTGTCCAGCAGTTTTAAGCTACTATAACATTAAATATTCCTCTCTCCACTGAAGAGTTAAGCCAGTCACTACAAGGAGCAAGAAAGATGACAGCATGACAACACAGTTGTAAGAGCTCTTGGCAGCAGGTGCATTTGGCTGTGAAACGAAAAGAATATTATAGAGACCAATGCTGCTGGAGCGCGGCAAGAGTGCAAGCAAAGCACAGACACATCAAAGCTGTTTACAAATTCAGTGCAAAGCATAGCTGGATCCAGCCAAAACCAGACACACCTGAACAGAGCAAATCCTATCAGAAGAATACAGAAGATAAAGCACATGACTAAGCAGATGACAAACTAAAAGTCCTGTGCTCCATATAGTTTGATTTTTCTACAGAGCATTAATGCTTCTAGTAACTAATATCTAGTATATGACACTACTGGAGAGCATGGACAGTTCAGATGAACAGACCCTTAGATTAACAGACTTCAAATGTGATCAGGTTTTTTAGAACTTTATTAAATATTATCAGACTTCTCCTTACAATGACAGAGAAAGTTGGTGAGATAAAAAAGTTTTGAGAATAGCAATACAAGTGAATCACATCAACAAATCCAAAATGCCATGAAGAAACACTGCAGTTGTAAAAGAAAAATATATATATTTAAGGTGATGAGCTTTTTTTCTCAGAGGTGACTACAGAGCAGGACAAAGAAACTAGATTCCCAGGTTGGCTAGAATTAAAAATGATGGTGCTTCACTGCAAAATAGACTGAGAAAAGCCATACTCTCCACTTTCTGCATATTCATCACAAAAAACCTAGTCAGATTCCTGTGGGTTACAGGTCACTGAAGTTGTTCTGACCGATAACACTATACACTTGCTTAGAAGCAATGAGGGGCTTCACGCCTTTATTAATTTGGTAGGATCATTGAGAAATTCTGTGACCAGCCCCAAAGAAGTGGGGATGGAGCACATCTGTTAAGTTCTTAGGTGTTAAAAGAGCACCTAAGTCAATATCTCACTTTAAAACAGAACACTCAAGGAAGATGCTAAGACTTAGATATAGGGCAATATTCTTAAGGCAGTGGTTTATGAAGGAGTAAGTTGAGTCCATCTAGAAAAAGACACTGTAGCAAACTTTTGCAAGTACAATAAAATAAAGCTTCTATCAAAAGAAACTCCCTCTTATTCTAAACAGAATAAACAACAGCTGAAGAAATTTGACTACAGTGTAGATGATATCTATAAATGTTCATTTCTTAAGCTCATAGGAAAGACATTTCTAAATAGAAAAATAATACATTGCTGCTTTGCAAAACATAATATGAACAATGTTTTGAGATGCTAGACGTTCATCATGTCTAACTACATAAACAACTTCAGTACAGGCTAAGCTTTGCATTCAACAAAAGTAAGGATAAAAAATATATGAAAGGAAATTAAATCTTATGGAAAAATAAACACATTTTAAAGTATTATTTCTTTCATACTTCAATTATTTTATGTTACTCACAGAAGGCATGTTTCTTTTTACTGTATCCACTGGGCATCTTAAGTATGAGACATGTTTTCTTTGAGGAACTGTTTTAGGTAGTAAATAGTCTGTAGGTAATTGACAGGTCAAGTCTGTAGGAGCCCCTCAGAGGCTGAAAACATTTTGCTACATTTGTAATATTAATGTCTACTTTATCCTTGCAAAAAAGTAGAGACTACGTTTCCTGTTTAACTTAGAAATCTCTTCGTCAATCCATTATGTGAGCACTTTGAGTTCTGAGCATGGACTGGCATTGTCCAGGATAAGACATGGAACAGACTGGATTTGATTTACCAGATTCTTGTAACAGTTTACTTCCTGGAACAGACAGAATGTATGCATCTTCAGACTGCAAAACTAGCAATGAAAAATTAAACCGAAAGTATAAAAAAAATTACATGTAGTAATTATTATGCTACAAGAAACAGTCTTAATATATTAATACTTTTTCCATTTACTTCTGTTCTTAGAATTTTCCTCATGAATGTACTAGAGATTCAGCACTCCAGTGTTGTGAAGAAACCTGACATGAACTGTCAGTTCTCAAAGGACCTCTCAAATGTCAATAATGAAAACTCAGCAAGCATGCCCACTATCATAGTTAAGTGAAATGAATGCAGACATAGTCATATTTTAAAAAACAAAGGATGAAATGTCACCTGCATTGTCATGTAATGCACTCCATGCAAGTTATTAGAGTAATTATTTCTAAAAAGCAAGAATTGTCTTTGGCCAAAAAGCATAGATTATTATTGGCTATATTGTCTTCACTGATTTAAGTAGACAGTGCATTAAAATGTTTTTCACCAACATCAACTCCTTTGACAAAACAACAAAGAAACAAGCAAACAAAAATCCAGCTATATGTATCTCTAACCTAATCATATATTTGTAAATCCAGATTTCCCAAGTCTTTTCTAAAAATGCATTTCTATTTTATATATCTATAATCTATGTATTAGTCAAAATCAACCTTTTTTACAGGTTATATTTTAATAGAGTCTTCTGGTTCATCAGAAATTTAAAATACATTATTTCCAGTGCTTTCTATTATTTTGCTATACAGTACCTGTTCATTCACGAAAATTTTTTCCTACATAAATTAGATCCCTTTCCTGAAAAGTATTTGGGCAAAAGTATTTAGGCACATATTTATCTATGAAGATGTAGTCCATGAGAATCCTAATTTCTGTGAAAAAAACAATAAGACTTGGGCATTTAGGAATCCAGAGTTTGGTTAAAGCACCTAAATTATTTTTTTGAAATTGGGCTTATTTAAATATTTTCTAGTTTTCTGAGTGATCTAGAATCTCTGTCTTGTCACCATAGAAAAATAACTACATATGGAGAAAATTTCAACCTGGTTTTCTTAATTACATAAATTTTGATCAAGAAAACTTCATTTGGAGTTATACAATTTTCTCAATAGAATATAAAATGAATATAATTATTCTATATTTAGGAAATAACTTCTAAAGTGAGATAAATCCCACCTTATATCACATTCATCATTTGAGCATTAAAAGATTTTTTTCAAAAAGTATTTGTACATCTTTCATACACAAACTGAAGGTTGTTTATACATAAGCTGGCTAATAATACAATTTGAAACATGCATTTTTATTTATATATTTGGAAAAGGGACTAATAAAAAGTTTGGTAAATAAAAATAATCAAATGTATCTCTGAGCATAAATACTTTGTACTGTTCATAGTGTGTTGTATTGCAACTTTGGACACTATTTCTACAGCACAAAGAAAAGATCTCTATACTTTGGGCTTTCATATAAGCATAACAATCTTAAAGTTTCATCTCCAGTGACTACGCTGTTAAACTCAAAAGTGATGTAACACATAGACTTCTTTACCTAGTAAGCCAAAGGCCATATTTACTTAGTAAGCCAAATAAAAATTGTAAAAGATTACTATTTTTTCCCTGTAGTCAAATATATAGCATAACAGGATCTTAAGTTAAGCTTTAATAACTGATACTTCATTATTAATGTAAAAAAAAAATCATGCAATAAGAATGTGTTCAGCTCATGCAAAGCAGGTCAGAATTTTTCCTGTGGGACAAATAGCCTCACGAGATCAGTAGTAAAAAAAAAAATTAAAAAAAAAAATTGAAAAAAATATTAGCGATATCATCAGATTGGGTTTTAGAGATTAAATGTAACACTGGATTCTTTGAACACGTGGTATGGACAAGTCTACATGAGTATCTAGTTAGTAAACTCTTATTTTTTTTTTAAACTCAAGTTTTAGGAAATCTATTCATTATAGACAGACATGACAGCAGCTAAAAACTATAAAAGCCATCACTAAGACTAATATTATACAGAGGTAAATATTAATCTATTTGACAGCTAGAAAATTCCAGGAAGGATTTATTTTTATTTTACTAAGAAAGATTTCTTTTACATGAAAAGTAGATTTTCAAATATATATACATTATTTTGGTTTCTTTGCAAGTTAATGGTGCTTTAAGAGGTTGGTAAAAATTTTTAAAATGTAACAAGTTTGTTTAAAGACAAGGATTTAGAAAAGAACCCTGGCAGATATTAAGCAGCGACTAGAAAACTGTTGATAATAAAATCTGAGACAATTATTGCACCAGTGATCGAATAGCCTATTCATTTACCCTTTTATAAGATAAAAAGAAATAAAAGAATTTTACAAGCTGAACACTCTTAACTATTAAATGTAGCATATTAAATCAAGTTCTCTTCTTTCAGACTCAAAAATGCTCTATGGCAAAAAAAGCTCCACCTCATTCATACTTAAATTATATAGGTTCATAGCAGCCTCAGACAAGCCAGAAACTTCAATAACTTCATTTATTTGAGGACCCTTCTTTATGATATGGATAGATAATAAAATTCCTGTAGAGATAAAGCTATATACAAATATACAAATATAAGATAAACATATTAATTTACACCCATGTAATCCTAAAGGAGATTCCAGCTGCCTCTCAAGCTGATCTCTCTCTCTCTCTCTCAAATATTCCCTCGGCTTTGTGATGAGCAAGAGGATTTTACCATCATACAAAGATCCTACATCTACTAAATATTCAAGATATTAAGAATAAGGAAAGGAGGTTATGGATGAGGAATATAGATAAGGAAAATTCTGGAAAATAGTAATTTATTAAGGATAAGGAAGTATAAGATAATATAAATGATGCATTATTTTGAAGCATTAGGTGATCCACAGAAGTTTAAAGTAGAAAATAAAAACTAATACCCTGGGAGTACAAGATTGGCACTGATTTATTGTGCTTAAAAGAAAATTAAGAGGTAACAGAGGAAGAAGTACATTTATTTAATTTTTAGTTCGAATGTGTTTATGTGTGCATGCACAACAGTCTTTGAAGGATCAACATGACTATATTCATGGACACTGGAATTAAAGATGAGGTGGTGAGATCCATAAAGTGATTTTCTAGCAGCAATAGCCTATGCACCTTGCCTCACTTGCACCTCTGCCACGTTGCACATCCTGTGTTAAATAAACGGACTAAAAAAGCCCAAATAAATAAAACAATAAATAGAAAATACGAAGCCCAAAGAAATAAAACAATATCTAAGTAAGAGACCTGATAATGTTGGTTGATTAGCTTCTGAAACCACTTTCTTACAGAGTAGAGCAGAGAAAAATTACTGCAAGTAAAGATTTCAAAATCTCTCCAAATCTGCTCAGAAAAGACAAAAATAGATATAAAATGTATCATTCAATACATATATATTGAATATATATGTGTTTAATTATGTAGGCTAGAGAAGTAAAGGCTATTCTGCATTTGAGAGATTTGTTGGGTTTGGTTTTGAGTAGGAAACTTGCTGACAGGAACAGTCATTTCATTGATACAAAAAAGCTGTGTGGCCTTAGTATTTCCTCATATCTGTTTTTACCCATTCTCATGTCTAATGATCTCATCTGCATGACATTTTTTCTCTAATTGTCTTTCTACTGTGGCAGAGTTTACGAATGTATAGGTATCTTCTGTTCGGAAGCTAAACTGTATACTGGGCTTTTTAGGGTCCTGTGAAGAGGTGATTAATAGCATGCCTTAGTATACTTCAAGTACTTTTATTTGAAGTGCTGCATACGTACACTGGGGATAAGTATAATTTTATTGTCAACTGAGAGAACACTAAGCACATATTTCCATTTAATATCTCTCTGTATTGACAACCCAGAGCAAAATTGCAAACTATGCTTTCGTTCCTATTGGTCTTTGAGCTTTCCAATTATCCATATCAGCATTGTAGCTAACTATGGAAGGTAAGCACAGATCGTTACATTCACTAAGGGAGTAAACAGCTAAAATTTTATACAGGTGTTTTGGTCTAACCCTGGCAAGCAGCCACAGTCCCACACAACCATTTGCTCATGCCTCCCCCGGAGAAGAGGGAGATGATAGAAAGGGTAAAAGTGCGAAATCTTGTGGCTTGAGAAAAAGACAGTTTAACAGGGAAAGAAAAAGCTGCTCACACAAAAAAAGAAAGCAAGGAATTAATTCCCCATTTTCCATCAGCAGGAAAGAGTTCAGCCATCTCCAGGACAGCAGGGCTCCATCATGTGCAACAGTTACTTGGGAGGACAAACACAATCACTCCAGACATCCCTTGCCATTCCTCTTCTTCGCCTCCCCCATCTTTTATCACTGAGCATGACATCATACGGTGTGGAATATCCACCTTTCCTGCTCTTACTGTCATCCGCTGTAAAAGAAAGCTTGGGAATGGGAATAAATACAGTATGGTATATGAAAACCACCATATTTATCTAGGAATCCAAAGTCTGAAACCTGTTGAAAGGATTGGGGCAGCTAAAGTTGTGTCAGCTGTCTCAATTTATCACAGTTTCTGGTTATTTGCTGCTCTTGTAAAGGCAGAGCTCCACTCATGGTGTTATCTGAAAATGTTCTTTAATACATTTTTAGCTTAGCTTATAGTTGTGGACAAAACTTGGAAAATTTAACAGCCTAAACCAATAAAAGTTAAATAAAAAGAAACAAAATGCATTAAAATGCTCAGAATGAAGTTCAAACCTGCTAGAAATTTGATTTTTCAGCTGTTAATTTTTGCAATGTATATTCAATTAAACCTTGTTAAACATCATGAGGAACTCCTTGTCTAAAACACAACAGCAGTGAGATTATGTCCAAAGCAGAAGAGATCTAGTAGCTGGCTTCAGACAGATGAGTGCTACTGAAATGTTCTGTGCTAGGAACAGTCAAAAAAGCAGTACAAAAGCAAAGAATGTGATGACAAAAAATACTGCTTCTACACTCCAGAAAAATAACCAAGGGATAGAGGTCATTTAAGGCAGATGTTCTGAATTATGAAGAAAACAAACAAATCTGCTATTAGCTTCTTACTTTATCCAAGAAAACAATGAGACACATATTTTTATTAATTAAAAAAATCAGGTTTTTTCAGTTTATCTTCCCTGTGAAAATGAACGAACACAAACCTGAAGACTCACTACGCACTTAGGTTTCAGTAAAAAATGAAGAACAGCCAATATAATGAAAATTGACATGTCAAAGATTTCAAGACAAATATTCCAGTTTTCCACGGTAAAAAAAATAAAATAAAATAAAAAAGATTCACATTGCAAGCAAGAATAGATAACTGGGAACATTTTTTCTTATTTTAATAAGAGAACAGCCATTCTCAATACTGAGGATCACATGGCCTACTAGTTCTTTAATCTACTAGTATCTTAAATATACTATTCAATCACTTTATCGATATTTATAATTTTTAGTCTTGCTTTAGTTAATTCCTGGATTATAAAGACTAGATACAATCTAAGTACATATTAATAGGCTATCTTTTAATGAAAATAAAAAATCCAAGGAAAAAGATACTCTTTGTGAAAATTGAACTCTCTGTAAACCAATAGTCCAAAAAAAAAAAAAAAAAAAGAAAGACCATAGTATGGAAAAAACAGTATGCTTCCCTACATAATTGTGAGATACATAAATGTGATCTACATAAATGTGAGATATTGCCACACACAACCTTAATAAAATACACTATATGCTCCATTTTTTTTCAGGAAAACTCTTCTTCAGAGAATAAAATATGCTGATTCTTCCATAGGCATCCTTTATACAAACTACTGGTTTAGCTGTAAACTGTCTCACTATTGTGGCTATTGTGAATTGAAAAAAATAAAAAGATTGTGCAGAAAAACTTTTATTACTCTTTGTCTTTGTGAAATGTGACTAGGTTGATGTCATCATTTGTTTAAAAGCAGATGATTTAGAAGTTAAAGGGGTTGCAATGATAATCTGCTTCCTATTTCCCTCAACTGTATTACCTTTCATGTAGTAATAGGTATACCTTGGAATGAGAAACAAAAAGGCTTGACAAAATTAGGGATGTTTTGTTTTGTTTTGTTTTGTTTTTTCTTAGCCACCTTAATCTCACCACTTTGATTCTCAGCTCTTTTACTCTCAAATTGTGCTTCTGTTTTTTCCAGTGATGTCTGCATATTATCAAAATCAAAATATGTGAGAGAAAACACTCCCATTCAAACTCCAAAATGAACTAAAAGTACAAGGATGTTCTCCTGTTTTCCACTTTACATCTCTGTTAAAAGTTAATAAAATTGATGCACTACATAGTAAAATGTAGATAATTTCATAAAAAGGAATATTCAGGAGTGGTCCATCAAAATGTTTAATTACTTCCAAAATTTGCTCACTTTATTTATTAGTGCTGTTTTCCAAAATGAGAAAAGACTGAGAAATGAGCACAGCTGTGATTAAACACTCCATCACAAATTATTTTAGATCCATTACACTTTTTTATAGCTCTGCATAAAGAAACCACTGCAGTAAAATCAGAAATAAACAGTTTATCATTGCAAAATTGATTACACAATGACATAATATTCACTGGCCATAACACTTGCCCTACCTTGAAGTCATCAAAAAAATTCCTATTGAACAAAACACCTCAACCACACAGTACTCTTGACTCATATTATTCAGGTGCTTCTGAATAATACATTGGTCACTGAACACCAGTAAACATAGAACCACTGGGCTACAGTAGAAATTGTGCTAGGTATTTGCTTGTATCAAAATTATTTGGGGGAAGTTCTATTTTATTTCCAGGTATATCGTTCTTCACAGACATTTTTAGCTGTATATAAGGTAGAATAAATACTAATTTCCAGATAAATTTGTTGTAGTTACTGGTAAGAAGACCCTACATTTGAAACAGATGGTCAAAATCTACTTAACTTTACTTTCTTTGGTAGAAAAAAATTTTGTGCATCAAAAACATTCTGATGGTGTATTTAAGCTATAGTTTTGCCTTCTAATTATATAAATATAACTTAGAAATGCATTTGTATTTTATAGCCTTGGCTTTAGGGTGCATGTTTATTATTCCCAAAACCCAAAGATGCAACGATAAGGTGCTATGAAAAATAATGAAAAAAAAAAAGAGTTACCATGACAGTAAGAAAAACAAAATATTTCAATGTGTAATTACTATATAACATTTTCGTGGTGATTCTATTAAGAAGGCTGAGGTTTAGTCTATAGGAGTGACATCATATTTGCTAATATTTTACTAATTTTGTATGTGTATTCAAGCTATTTGACTGTTCCATCAAAAAGCATTGAATACAACAATATTCAATCAAAATTAAAATATCAATTTTTCAATATTCTGTCACTTGAATAAATCTTTTCCAGTTCCTCCCTACATGTTCCTTCACTAATTTGAAAGAAAGGACAGAGTGATCGGCTAGTGTTTCAAAAAGATAGCTAAGAAGGCATGAATTTCAGTGAAAGAAAAGGCATCCCCATTTTCCAAACCACCTGGCAGCCCTCACTGTGCCTTTCAAAACCATGACATTAAGCACAATGCAGCTAACCGGTCTAAAGAAATGATAGTCCCACTGTACTCAGCACTGGTTCATCCTCACCTCAAGTACTGTGTGCAGTTTTGAGCTCCAAAATATAAGGATACAAAAAATACTGGCCAAGGATATGAGGATACTAGGTTTTGAACAAGAGGAGACTGAAGGGTGACCTCACTGCTGTCTACAACATCCTCATGAATGGGAGCGGAGAGGGAGGTGCTGATCCCTTCTCTCTGGTGTTCAGTGACAGGACACAAGGGTATAGTTTAAAACTGCATCGGGGAAGTTCAGATTGGATTTTAGGAAAAGGCTCTTCACTGAGAGGATGTTTAAGGACTAGAAGAGGCTCTGCAGGGAAGTGGTCATGGCCTCGAGACTGCTGGTGTTCAAAAGGCATTTGGTCAATGCTCTTAGGTTGTCCT
>JBCJKH010065933.1:0-26106 GCA_039877255.1 Loriculus beryllinus | reverse complement strand
CACTCACAACTTCCTTGGGCAACCCATTCCAGTGCCTCACCACCCTAACAGTAAAGAATTTCTTCCTTATATCCAATTTAAACCTCCCTTGCTTAAGTAGTCTTACCTCTCATGAATTTGCAGCAAGTTTACCATAAACATACAAAATCCCTAAGAAATCAGAGCTACCACTGGTATTCCTGCTGAGGGGTGGGAAGGATTCATGCAACATATTTCAGCAGCTCAACAGACATAAACATATAGTAAATCAGACTCAGGACACTTGCAAAGGGAAGTCTGTAAAAGGCGGAAAGAGATAATTCTGTAATAGTCAGTTTGAATCTCCAAAATAAAGAGCTTTATGAATATTCCTTTGAAATAGAAAACAATCATTCATTCCAGCTGTGTTCACATCCTTTTTGCCTTCCAGGGTTAATGTGCTGAAAAGCTTTTAGCTAAGATTAATGTATATCCAGCTGTCTCTGGACTTTTCTTTTTTATCCAAAAATTAACACACTCCAAACAAACAAACTACTGGCAATAACATATTATGAAGAAAAACAAAAAAAAAAGAACGTTTCAATTTGGATACAATTCCTACAGTATTTGCCTTTTATTCTATAAGTATAAAGTGAATTCAATTTGTTTTCTAAAGGAGTGGGGAGAAAAGAGGGGACGAGGTGAAAAAGGTACTTTGCTAATTTACAGCATTGCTTAGAACACAAGGAGATTAAAGAGATTAATAGCTGGAAGCTTAAAGTTGCCAGTTGCTTGCATGATATGGGTAGTGATAACGTCAGCATGGCAACTAGTGCTACCAATGACAGCAACGGTTTCGCCTCACACCAGCAAACCCCTTAAAATCTTCTGCAGAAAAATATGCCCTTCACTTCAGTGTGCTGAATCAACAGGCTTGTGGTTGTGTTTAGTGATTCCTAAGGCAGGGCTAAAATGTCTTTCCACATTGCCAGTTGTTTTAAGTTCCCACTTGACTGAGAAATACCACACCACATGCTCGCCTTCAGCCCTGCCACCTTGTGCTTGCTGTAGGGCCATTCCTCTGACAACACCTTCCTCTGAGAGGCTGCAATAATGAGAGGTGTGTGGTGCAGTAGAGCAGACCCACTTGATTCAGCCTGTGCCCGATCCCTGTGCTCCCAGGCAGGAGGTTTATTCAGGAAGTGTTTGCTCCCACGTAGTGCAGGGATCCCTCCCCACCACCTGACTTGGCATCTCACTCTGCTCTGTCATCTCTGTACTGCCTTGCAAGAGATGGCAGAGAGAATGCTTTGGTACATATGAACTAATTTATCAGTTAACCAAAGCAAACAAAGCCCTTGGTTAGATGCATTTTACCCTTTAGGAGACTGGGGAGGTCAAGCTCCCAAAGAGGCATTGCTCACAGCCCCAGAGATGTGAGGTGGGACCTTGGGATGTGCATCCCCATCCCACAACGCTCAGCATCATTTCAGCGTGCCAGTAATGGGGCACCTCCTCAGCATCATTGTACCAGGCCTTCTATTTTCAAGCAGAAAATGAAACAGGCAAATGAGTTCCACCACTGGCAGCCCCAGTGCAACAGAAGGGCACATGGCCACCTGCAGCCAGTTATGGTGGGTTTTCTCACAGCTGCTGAAGTTCCACCTCTCCCCTGAGTGGTTTGGTGTTGAATAAAGGGACTAGACAGTCAAATTAACTTGCCAAAATGCCATGGCAACTTAAACAAAAACCAGAAAATAAATAAAAGAATCCAGCAAACTTGATCCCCATGTCATGTTTCAGCAAAGCCATCTGCTAAGCATATAAAGCAGCAAGAGTGGATGTGATCTATATCCCAATAACAGATCAAGACCAAAAATGAGATTTTGGTGGCACCCTTTTCTGTCTATGTGTGTTATAGACAAGGAATCCTGCTATGAGCTCCAATGAGCAAGACACAGCTGTTTCCTATCTATCTCTTGAGCTGGGCTGAAGGAAAGGCAATTATACAAGGTCAAATAAATACAAAAATCTAGAAAGAAAAAGTCTAATGAGTCGGCAAAAGAGTTGTTCACCAAAATGCCACAAAATTGAAAAACAAACATGAAAATGCACATATTAAAGCTGAGAAGTTAAGGACAAACATTCTTAACCAGAATAGAGAGAAAAAAAACAACCAATATGGCACCAACAAGCATACTTTAACCTGGTCTTGACAAGTTAGCTTTTGAGGCTTCTTTCTAGGCCTTAGTGGATTCCTTCATACACTACCAAAGAGAATACATTGTTTTTAACTTACTATTTTTTAATTCTAAACTTTCATTTATGTACTCACTATACTGAATTTTTTTGAGTACAAAAGTTGCTGTCATTTCACAGTAGACAGGCACTGATCTAAATACGACTGTTCATTACCAAAAATAAGTAATACACCTTTTAAAGCAGTGTCACTGTCCCTCCACATTAAATGAACCAACAACAACTTTTTGAATTCGAATAGTCACAGCCTCTGCACATGCCCTGTGATGAGAGATATCTTTCATTTTGAGGTTATGAAGTACTTATTTCCAGCTCTATGGAAAAGGTGTAAGCAGAGGCAAGGATAGCTTTCCAGAAGAGCACCACAGAATAGCAGGGAAAGTCTGCAGTATGGTCGGAGGTTAATGAAGACTGTGCAGAAATGATAGCCTGCCCAAGTAGCATGGATAAGATTAAGTGAAAATGGAGTGAAACAATCTCATGAAAAATAAGTTGGATCTTATTCTGTTGCAAATATTTCAGAAAGATATACTCCAAAATGGATTAAAAAAACCCAAAACAAAACAAAACAACAGAACTGCCACAAACAACAATCTTTCAAGCCTTATGTACCATATTATATTTCCTTCCAAAGTTTAAAATGGAAATAAAATGAATTTTTGCACTCAGCCCCTTCAAATGCTTAACTTGGAGCGAGGAGGGGGAGCTCCCCCACAGATCTCAACAGTTTTGCAGAAATTAAATAATCTGTTATTTGATCAGCACTACTAGCAGGTATACACCTGCTAGTATATATACTACTCAAGCTCTTGCCTGTGCTGATCCACAGAAAATGCGTATCTGTTATAGCTGAAAGGGAGTTTAGTTGGAGATGAAGAAGTCCATGCGTTCAGGTTAGGAGTTCCCCCTTGTCAGCAACTAGCACACGAACCAGGATGGGCTGACATTTTCCATCATCTTGCTTTTGTAGAGTTGTAAAAAGATCAGGATTAAATGTTAAAATATACAACACTTTTGCTTATTATTTCTTGTATTTTTTTTTTTTTTTTTTAATAACAAGGGAAAGATTTTCCAATATCAACTTTCTAGGAAAGCTCTTCAAAACGATCAAAAACTTCTTAAGAAGCTGAAGTGCTGACAAGGAACTGGAAATACAAACACCACAGAAGCTGTGGAATTAATTCCCCTAACATATGTAAAAACAATTATCAGAGAAACCTTAAAACATGCATTTGTTTATTTTGGTTTTTGAGGGCCTGATGGGGCTTCCCTGGAGGGTAACTGTGAGAGTACAAGCCTAACTGCATCCAAACCAGCCCCCCTAAGGATTTATTCAAAAATGCTACACAAAGAGGAAACGCACTTCCAAATGTGCCAGGGCACTGCAATATCCAAGCACCTCACTGTCAAGTGGACTGCTAAATGGACTATGTCTGAGTTACAACAAATGTGTGAGAATGGCCCAAAAGATCCAAGTAAAAAAAAAAAAAAAAAAAGAAAGAAAAGAAAAAAGCAGTCACAGAGTGCCAGATCTTAAACTGGTTAAAATGGGAACATCTTGGACAAAATAACATGTCAACAAAGCTAACACTAGTAAACAATGGTAGGTGGTTGAGAAGAGGCTCAGATAATTGTACTATTGAGGTCACTGCTACAATATCACTTTAACCACCTCCTCTTCTGCTTATTAATAGTCACTGCTGCTTTTGCCTAAGTGTGGTAATACAGCCGAGTACCAGAGACATAGAATGTATCCATAAATGTGAAAGATCTAGTGTGGGTTAAATCACCAGACAACTCAATAACATTGAAGTCTGAGTTGGCCACTGAGAAAAGGAGGATTCCCAATCTTCTAGCCTTCCTCAAGATGCTGCTCTCAAACCTGTTGAAGCTTTTCTGCAGCCTCCTCTGAAGAGCTGTAAAATTTGTCCTCAGGAAATACCTCAGGCTGATGCTGTCTTCATGTTTTCTTACTTCCAGAGAGCTGAGGCTATCCCAAAGCAGCAGTTTCCATTTCAGCATTCTCCCTCCCTGCAACTGGCCTACTCCTTACAACATCTTCTACCAATTTTATCTTGGCAGATTTTCTGCAAGGAAGCTGACTGCGAGAAGCAGTCTTGTTTTTTTTGAAACATAGAAAAAAATAATTTAAAAAATAATTTAAAAGATAGGTGGAGTCCTTTGAGTGCAAACTACATACTCCTCAACTATTTTTCTTTGCATGTAAAAATCACCAGTTAGGTCCTCTGAAGAGCCAGAGATACAGTGTGCCAACACTGAAGTATTGCTGAAAAAATTCAGCCACTGCCATTTCTCAGCATTGGGTGCAGACTCCTTCAAAGCATGTTCAGCCCCACGGCAACACACACACAGAGCTGAGGCTTCAGCAATTTCACAGGTCAAAATAACCAAAATAAATCCCAGAAAATTCAGTGTACACTGCATGAAACAATACTTTCATTTTCTTCGAGAGAATCTCTATTTAACAGACTTTCTGCTCTACTTTTTTATGACAGCATCTGCTTATTTTATTGGGCTGTTTTCCAGCAACATCCAGTGCTTTCTGCAGCACTTGCTTTTGAGTCTGATTTGGTACTCACTTGTGCAGCAGAAACAACAAATCATGAAAATAAGACGCTGGAGAGCAAGTAAATGGTTGAGACTGCTCCTGCCTGCAAAGCTGGCAGCGTGCAGAGCAGCCTCCTCCCCCTTCTCCATGTGTCACTGCACCAGCACGGCGATTGAGTTGCAGCACTGGTAGGGATCCAGTTGATCCCAAGCAGGGTCTGTGGGGGCTGACTGCAAGAGAAGAGAGAACCCATGTGGTGCCCTTTGCCTTCAGCTACAACCAAGGTTAGCTGGGCCCAATACTGGGATCTCAGCTGCAATAGCCGCAGCCATCCTCTACCTCCCATCATCTGTGTCCTCCAAGGGTTCGCTAGTGACACGGAAACATACAGAAATCACTTGAGTGGAAACCAGCACCCCAGATCTTTGGGATTTTCAAAACCTGCAAAGAATGCAGAGATATCAATAGGTCCTATCCACTTTTTTTTTAAAAAAAAAAAAAAAAAAGGAAGAAAAGAAAAAAAAAGGAAAAATAATTTAAATAATTTGCAGTCTTTTTTTTCCTCCCCTTTATTGCCTTTTTAGTTGCATAACTGCATCAATATTCAAAGCTTTTTAAGGATTTCATTATACATGTATAGAGAGAAGTAAGCATCAGGCTAAAGACACACCAATTACTACTGCTGTCGAATAACAATAAGTGACACAATACTGATCAACTGCAGTTTCTAAAGCACCCAGGAAGGATTAATTTGCCCTCTACTAACATTAAAGGAGAGTTATGTTGCCCCATTGTGCTTTATTCTGTTTCTACTGTAGCATAATCAGACTTTAGCAAGCAGGAAAAGCCACAGAGGACCTCTAACTCTGACCCTCCATCCCATCAACTCTGCATGCCCAGATTACCTGAAGCATTACTAAATCTCAGGTCATGAATTGTTGCAAATATCTATATTAATGATAGCTAATGGGTGATTAATTAAACACAACCCAAAGCCAGACACACTTTTGACCATATCTACAAAACCTTTAGCACAGATGCAGTGCACTTGGGAAGCAGCATGTCACTGTTAAATGGCATTTCACTTCTAAAGGAAGGAAACAAACAAACAAACAAAAAATCCCTTCCTTACCACTAGTTTTCTGCCCGTTTAATCAAAGCAAAACGGAGATAAATAAAGCCAATTCCCTGGACTGATATGTGTCTCACACAGCAGATAAGCAGAGTTTAAGTCTAAATACAGTCAGTCCCAGAAAACAGAAACCCACAGAAAACAGTGCAGGCAGGAAACAGGGTGGCTCATCTCCTTTATGCTGAGGGTATGAGGCAGAACCACGTCTACCCCAACAGCTGCTGAACTGGCCTGACCCACACTGACAAACTGCTAACCAGGGAGAAACCTCCGTCCCCCAAGGATGGCTCTTCCTGCACTTGCCCAGCCCAGGGGCTTTTTGAGCCTGTGAGATCATTCAGAAAGTCATTTACCACCCCACAGAGCTCCACATGGCATGTGGAAGGACAGTTAGCTTATTCTTTTTTCATACCTCACCACTGAGCACAAAACCTTTGCTGCCTTCCTGAAGATAGTACAGTCCTGATGCCTAATGTTTTATCACTGACAAACTGGACGTGTTTTCTCTTAGGACAATAACGGAGTTTGTACAGAAACTAAGGAGTAATGATCTTCATATATTAACTTTGGCTTTTTACTTACTTTCACTAAAGACTTTTTAAACATCATTGAGCAGCCATCAGCCAGGGGCCCCCTTTCAGAAAGTGAAATCCTGCCACGTCCCATCTTCCTAAATCCCTCTCACACTTTAATCCATTTGCCCAGCGCAGAGAACAAAACTGCCCAGTGATGTTTATCAGCCTGTCACCAAACGTAAATGAAGCGTTCAGCACTGGGGACAGAAGATTTCCCAAGCGCACACCAAGCAACAACACTTGTGCCAGTTCAACTAAATCAATCGAGCTGCTGGCAAATGCAATCCCAGGTTGGTTTTTTGCACAAGTATGAATTCAGATTAGAGAGGAGCCTCAATTCAAATGTCATGCTATTTTCAGAAGCTCAATTTGTTTTTACAGATGGCCAGCGGTGTTTTGTGCTAACCTGCTCGGCCCTGGCTCCTGCTCTTTCTGTCAGCTCTCCGCTCCCCACATCCTTATTGCTCTGTGCAGACCTGGCACACAGCCTATCAATCCTTATTACAGGACAAGAGAATCCTTTTGCAAATCATTATCAAAGGGAAAAGACACAGCTGTGAAGCCCAAATACCTATGAGACATGGCAGGCTATACAACACTTTTCTCAAAGGCACAAAAATAGGAAGTGGGAAATAAGTTACCTGGAAGCCAAGCCTAACATGGACTTTGCAGATAAAAATAGTTACCAAGGGCCTGATGTCAATGAGAAAAGTTTCTCTAAGGTTTCCCACAAAGGCCCTTGCACCAGCTTAGGTAGCAAACAGTGGGTCACACACTGCTGCTTCCTCAGTGTCACATGCAGCTGCAAAGTCTGTCAGTATTTCCCTAACATTTTGTTGCAACTAACATTACATGAGATTTCCACCATGGCCACAGGGGTATCGCACAGCCGTAGAGATGAAGAACCTCATGCAGGATGGAGAAGCTTACAACAGGCACTTCAAAGGATGATTTCTACATTTAAATGAGCCGGGCAAAACAATGTCCCTTTGGCACAGCGCAAATTAACTGTTATCGTTAACAGATCCAAAGGGAGAGGGCCATGACATTCTGCCAAGCAAGAAAAGAAAAATTAGTCAATTTACAGATGTTAAGTCACTGCCTAATAAAAATAACCAAAACAACCCACTCCTTAAATCATGGCACAAAACGGCATAGGCACCACTCTGTTAAACTTTCTCTCTAGCCCTTGTCATCCCTTTCAGTTACTTATTTTCATAAATAAGCTGATGCTGTGTGGTGACTCACAGCCCCATGCCAAGACAGTCACTTGCATCAGCACCCTGCAAAGCCACCAGCGAGCACTTCACAGCTAAAAGAAGGGATGGGAATCCGCAATGCACAGCCTAGTCTTTACCGAGTCACAGACAAAAAATAAGGAAAAAAGAAATAACATCTATATATCCCCAACTCCCATCACACTGGCTTGCAAGCTGGGAACAAATCAGCAGGATGCTTCAGTCACTGTGGACTGGAGGCCAGATCTGAACCAGGGATTTAAGGATATCACAGCTTGTTATGGACCCCCCAGGCATTGTCAATGTACCCTGTGTACTACATACGCGTCTGGATCCTCCTGGCTACACTGGGTAAATCCATCACATAAAGGGAAAAATGCAATAGCTACAGCATACTAGTAATATAATGTGGAACACAGCTTATTACCTTGCATAAACTGTACTGACAGCCTGTCATACTCCAAAACAAAAAACTAGCAGGTCAGGAGATTCCTCTTAAAAATAATTATTTGTAATCTGTCAATTCTTGGTTCTTCTTAATCTCCTTATCTTCTTGGGTGCTTTAGTTAACACTTGAGGCTTGTTTTGTTTTTTAAACATCTACCTATGATTATGAAAGCTGGAAACTTCTTCTTAATAAATGAAAGCTGAATTTCTCTCTCAAGTAGTCATTTGCCTCTAGAGGATGTGACTTCAAAAGGAGGGGTAGGAGAGAAAAACCTACTTACTGAATCAATCAAGTAAATTCCATGGTAAAAATTTCAGGAGTTCATAATAGATTTGAGCCCTTGTGTCTTTCAAAAGATTCACAAAAATGCATCATTACTTCCTACAACGTGTTACAAAGAGAACTTTGGAAATTCCTCTGAATAAATACAACTAAGCACTGTTGTGGGCAAGGGCTCGCCCACAAAGGGGGCTTATCCAGAAACGCACTAGCTAGTGAAGGGAGCAGCTTGGAAAGGCTTCTGACACGGCCACAAGAACAGCACTGAGCCAAGCCGGGTTAGTGGCCTCCAGCTCTTTTTGTACTCTTAATACGGCTGCAAGCTCTTTCTGCTCCTAGAAAGGCAAAACTAGTTTATTGCCAAAGCAGTATGGAGGAAAAGCAGTCTCCATAGCTTTACTCCTTTTGACCTCTGGGTTTCTCAAAGGGCATGCTTAAGCTTTTTTCCCTAATCTCTAAGTTAAAAGAAAGTACAAACTGCAGTCTCCAGGCTTCCAGAGCTCCTGAGGGAAAAAAAGGTCACCGAATTCCACAGTCTACCCTGGGATTTATTCCCAAGAGCTTAGAGTTTGTATATTTGCATGCCTGCTTTGCACTAGAGCACACCAGACCATAACGAGCCAAGTGCAGGAGGAATGCTGTGCAGATGGTGCCAGATGGATGCCAGACAAACTCTTCGCTTTACTGTCCAGCACAATCACTAAGCTTTTGCATCCCCATCAAACTTCCAAGGCATCCAACACGAGACACAAATAATTTACTAGATAGAAGGATATGTCTTTCCAGTGCCAATTTAGGTCTCAAGTTTACTTATTCTCCTCACGTAGCACAACTGGCAGAAGTAACAGAGCAAGATCAAAAGGAAAAGAAACTAGATGAGAAAAGATGAAGTATGAAATAATACTGGTAACAGAGAAGCTGCTGCAATTCATGATCAAAGGAATGAATCTGGTCACAGCTATATAAATAAAGCACCTTTCCCCTTTTCTGAAAGGAAGAATTTGCTGTTTGCCCTCATGTAACGCCATCCTTTCAAGTATACTTATACTTGGGTAATGGAAAGAAAATAAATTGCAACAGAGTACCTCAGATATTATTTATTTGCTTTAATCATCACGAAAAAAATAAAAAGGGGAGGAGTGTGGGGGCTCTTCTGGGATATCACTGCTTTCCCTTCCATACTGTGTATAATCCACAAAATTTAAATAATCAAAAACCCCAGAGCATCTTTCTTTCCAGTGTCTAAACAAAGGGTCCCTGACAACCAAAGCATTGCTGGCTGTCCTCAACTTATCCTGCATGCCTGCCCATCTGCCCCCCTCCACAGGCACTCAGTAAACAGCAGTACCAGCACCTGTGAGCTGACCTCACCTCAAAATTTCAACTCCCTAAGTGAAACACAGCACTGCCTGGCTGCTTCTGACCTCACTACTCCAACAGCTCTGCTATGGGCATGCTGACCTGCGAGGCAGCAAAACTCTCATTTCCATCTACCCAGACAGGGATAGGCAGCAGTTTGATACTACCTATCCCATGGGGTTTCTTGGTGATTTACACTAAGCTGTAGGCAAGGAGCTTAGAGAGGGCATGATGACCAGCTTATGGAAGCACATGAAAAGAAATGGGTTTCCACCCATACAAACTGACTTCAAAGCCTGAAAAATCAAAAGTACTCCAAGCCTATCCAACACTAGCAACCCTGTGATGACATGGCTGCCACCAGGTCTGCTATTGATGCTCAAGTGAGCAAAGGAGATCTCCCCTCTGGCATTACTGCTGGTCCTGCAGCAGCCACTATGCAGGACCACACTGGGGGATGGACTTTTGGACCCTAGGGTAAAAAAAAACACCCAACAAAACCAAAATCACTGACATTTTATAGTTCTAAGAAATGTCAATCTAGAAATGCTCACTTTGGATTTAAAAATCTAAAACACCATTCACCTCCCATCTTATTTACCAAGGGTGATACAGTACACACTTTTGGTAACAAGACACTGGGGAAATTGATGGCATCAGGATGAAATCTAGACTGTGAGCTCAGCAGGAGCCTTGACATGCTACAGACGAGGAAGCAACAGTTTCTGTGACACATGCCAGAAATGGATCCAGAACCGTCTCCCCACTTCAGGAGAGATTAGTGCCAGCAACAGCACAGCCACTGCCTTCCTCAGTGTGCAGATTTCTTGTGCTCTAATATTTTGCATCAGAGTCAGAAAAACATCACAGGGTTTCCTTCTGAAATGGCTGTCTCACTGCACACCTGCGCACAGAGATTTTTGTGTGCATCACCCTGACATCAGTAATAGCGAATGGGCACACTGCAGAGATGAGTATTAAAAGGCTTTGTGTTCCCATGGGAAGGGCTGAGTTTCGCAAAATCTTGGCTCGTACTTCTATGTTTTACCAACAACCTGATGTGCAGAAAACTTGGTTCATACAAAAGAAAAGGCTGCAGATATTGGATTCTATTTTGGTTTTCAGTGTCAGCTTTGAAATGCACAAAATGTCATTGTGGAACAGAAACTTCCAAGTAATTTGATGCTTGCATGCCAAGATTTTTCAGTGTGATCATCCCTGAACAGAAGGTGAACATTAGTAAACACATTAAAAGGAAACACACCAGCATCACTGGAATTAGTCCCTCCATTCCTGCCGACAATGGCTGACACATACCCACAGAAATCTGAACAAAGTTATACCTTCTGGGAGAAAACAGCTCCTTTGACAACCTCTGCTGTGCTACCACATCAAACAGTCCATTTTACCCCTTCACTTACCCTCCTCTCTTATCTACTTAAATCAACTACTGAGGTATCTTTCTTGCCCTATTATTTTTTGGGATTGCATTTGACTTCAGCTTTCACCTCTGTACAAGTCCCTTGCCAACTACTGTAAACACTAATCAGTCCAGCATAAATTTTGACTGGATGTATATGCACAAATGCTTCTTTTATGTACATTAGTCACCTAATAAATAATTGGCAAACAATAAATGACTCTTGGCTCTGTGAACCAGCATGATGCTGCAAGGTTTAATGAAAGCATTATCCACGAACACACGGTGTTTCTCAAAAGAAAAACAGCTGTGGGGATTTATGGCAGTGTGATATGGAAAGCGATGACAGCTTGAAAGCTGGGAAGCTGGATGGCAACTACAGAAATCAGGAGTTTTCTTTGGCTTTGAATGCAGACTACAGCCTCTCTGGGTCTTACATTTTCAGCTGACTCAGCTGAGAGTATTTCTAAGGTATCTGATTGAAGCTGTGAAGTAGAGCTGCCTCCCCAGGTTGTTTTGCTGGCTGTGTGACCAAGAACTGTGTTGTCACCTTACCACTTGAAAATATGGACTCTATTCTCTTCCCAAGCTACTGAGGCACACAAGTTCTGCCTCTGGAAGAAGAGGAGAGCTTTTCTGGGCAAAACTAAACCATAACCCGTGCTCCTACATCTCTGTGTTTCCCACTTGTCCTGAATTTTGCCATGTCCTTCAGGCATGCAGACTGAGTCTGTAAGTCCTGTTTGACTTCACCCCTCTTCCTTCCCCTTTACCTTTCTCACCACTCTTCCCAGTACCTAGGGTGGTGATTCTGCTCAGGTTTAGGGTTGGTTTCTTACTGCAGACAGTCCAACCACAGCTACAGCTGTGGGGTGACATTTTGGAAAACTCATTTGATGATTGATAGGATGGAGAGGAAAACAGGGCTCAAATTCAGTCAAGGAGAGGACACTATGAGATGGGACTGGGTTCATGCTGGACAAAGGAGGACTATGGAGCCAGAAGGAGGAAAATGAAATATAGAAAAAAAAAAAAGAAACCCCAATTTCTCACTTTTGTCTGTGTGCCAAGATGCAATAAGCCTTGCTTAAAAGAGGAAGGCTACGTCGTTGGGATACAGATGTCCTCAGGCCTGCTGAAAGATGCAACCACAGAGGCCTGCTATGATCACGCGTGATAGGGCTAGGACAGCAGAAGACCCTGAAGCATAAGGAGTACAACTTTCATTTGAATGTCTTCATTAAAAGACCATTTAACAACTCCTGCAGCCTGTGCTAGAAGGAAACTCTGGTCTTTCAAATAAAAAACACACCTTCCCCAGACAGCCTTATTGTGCATTAGCAGACTCAGAAAGGTATAAAAGGTTTACATGAAATGCCAAACAAACTGCTTCTAAGCAAGCGCTTTCACGTTCATCATCTCCAGGAGAGAAAGGCGTGTCCTAAGGGTGAGGGCAGGGGCTGCTCATACAACAGCAACTACCAACAGCAAGCATCCAGACCCAACCCAGCCATGCTGCTTTCCAGCAAGTCTCTTCCCTGCAGGCTAATGCTGTGCCACAGTTGAACAAGAACAGTGGTCAATCTCATGCTGCTTGGACAAGAGATCATCACATTCTAGGAAATTCTCCTGAAAACTGTTTCCAGCCTGCAAGATACCTTCTTCCACCTCTGCATCATTAGTGGAGCTTTGTGACTAGACATAGCACAATATCCTGGTAAGGTGGAGTAGGGTCCTAACTCTGTCTGAGGCAGAACAAAATAGAAAAGCACAGACTCAAATCTCTTCCTAGAGGATTGTGCTTGATAACCTGGCTCAGGGTCACAAAAGAAGATGTTTAGAGGTGAAAACTACACTTTATTCCTCTAATAATTAAGGTACATTACAACATATTATTCTACTAATGAAAATTTTAAAACTAAACATCTTGATTTATTCAAAAAGTTTCTGTTCTTATTCAGGCTTTTTGTTGTCAATCAATTTTTCTTTGAAACAGAGAAAAACCACCAAAAATAAATCTCTAGGGGGAAAAGTCCTTCAGTGCTTAATTACTGCAGCCCTTCAGTTACAACAGCATTTGCACACTTCAATAATTCCTCCCAACTTAATGCGTAAAACATCAATGCTACACGTTATTTAAAAAAAAATATCGTGGGGAAAGCTTTATTTTTCATTCTGTTCAACACAAGCTTAATGTGCTTTCTCTAAGAAGCTGAAAAAGATAACAATCTGTGTTCATGCTCTTGGCTCTTTACCTACTCCTATTGAAAGCCCGTGAGTGTCAATATTAGAGAACCCATTGGTGGTAGGAAAAAAAGAAAAAAAAAAAAAAACACCAACAGAAATCAACAGAAAAACCCTTACAGCCAACCCTGATGAAAATTAAGTCACTCTTTGCTGCTGACAGCAACCCAAGTAAATCTGCAGACCCATGCATCAACACCACTGGTCTGTGCACCAACTCTGAGAGACCCAAGAAGATGGATGGCAGTCCTTCTTAACTGCCACATTTTCCCTTAGCCTGGATCCTGGCATCATAACGTTTATAATTCATCAGTTTTATATCTACTTGCCTGCACTAAGAGCTCAGCAATATGAGATTTAAGTCTTTGTTGCAAAACTGAACTCACCAGAACTTCCTGCACCAACCAAGTGCAACCTTGGTTAATAATTCACCTGTCCAAGGAAGGAACAATATTTGCTCTACAGTGTAAGTTTGGGGGCTGATTTTTATGACCTGGAATGTCCAAAGGAGGATTCATAAAATAACAAGATATAACATATAGTCTAGCAGACTATTTTTAGAAAACAAAATTATCAAGCTTGAATATTAAAACTAAAGCTAGAGCGGTGAAGGGCTAAGGAAGAAGAGACATAGTAATGCCACCATTTTTGAATTTATTAAATATTTGCCCGTTAAGTTAAATTGTACTTCTGTAATCTGTCCATTTAGAGAAGTTTTTGGGAAAATATTCATGCACACATTCTGACAGCTGAATCACCTTAATTTGCTGTGTATACCATTTGCTTTTTCTATATTTTTCACTACCATGGAGACACAGTGATTTAACATTAATTTAATTTACATATACTAAATGTGCTTAGAGCATTTGCACAGCTTGACTAAAACTATGGGACCAGCTTTCCAAATTCAGACAACTTCATAGCAAAGCGCACAAGATGCAGTTATTTTGCTAAGCTGGCTGTGGAACACAGTCACCACTTAACTCATCAAATTTAACTATTCATGAAGAGGTAATTACTTCTGTTTTGCTTATCAGCAACAGCTTGACAAGTCTTATACATTAGCATCTTTATCCTTCCTCAGACCCTTGCTCTGCATCTGTGTCTACCTCAAAGTCTTTCAGAAAGCATCTGTGTTGATCAACACAGTTTTCCTTTTGGAAATCGTAAAATTTGCTGAGGGTGAAAAAGGCTGGTGTAATTTCAAGAGCAGATGGAATCTGGACCTTCAGAGTTACCTTTTTACTCCTTGTATCAGCCTAAGTCTTGGGCTGCAGTGCTAACTATTCTAGATCATGGGTTAAAGCATCCTGGTTTTGCCATTATTTAGAAGGATCTTGGAAACTGAAAAAATAGGTTAATGAAACACATCCACATTTTGAAGTTTAATGAGCTTACATTTCCTCAGTGTCACAAAGAAGTGACCAAGTGCAGTATTAAACAAAATACAATCACTCACAGTGAACAGCTCATGCATAGTACAAGTACAGTAACACTAACAATATTTCTCTACTACCATGAAAATCCTCTGATCCAAAGATTCTGTTCTCTTGCATACACAACCCAGTGTAGGTAATTCATAAAGGTTTTGTGAAGAGAAACATAGAGGCATGAGTCTGTGGAAAGAATAGTAAAGAGCGCTGTAAGCTCAGCTATGGGAGCATATAGAACAGAGGGAACATCAAAATGTGAGGCTGGGAAGAGCTATTTGGTGGAAGCCTCTCCTCCAAAGCCACAAAACAATCACCAGTACCTGGCAATAAAATCACATCTTTTGTAAAGGATCAGAAACACTCATCTCTAAGGAATAGGTGTTAAGGACATTAGGGGATCTCAAGAACATTACCAATGTCCTTAGCCTCTGTAATAATAGGAATGGTAAGATTTAACTCCCAGAAAAACATAGGGTACCATGCTTCATTTTGGTATGGAAAGCCAGAAAGGAATTTGTGCAGTGCTTGGCAGTCTCTTTGGTCTCCAAATGTAGTGAAGTACTTCACTGTGAGTCACTGAGCAAAACATACAAGCACCACTATCTCTTGGATTTAGTTATAGCCCAAGGAGAAACAAATGTCTTTTTAGTCTCAGCACACAGACAGTTGAAGCCCTAAAGCATGGTGTTAGTACAATATCCATACGACACAAACAGCAAGCCATTCTCCTTCTAAAGCTCCTTAGAAATACTTACACACGAATCCCAAGCTGTACTTTCTATTTACATGAATTTCTCTGTTGTATTATAAAACCCCTTCCATAAATTCATGAAGCTCTAGCTTAGATCTCAGGTCCTTGTTCTCAGATTTGTAAGGTATTTTTCCCCTGGAACTTCACCTTTTAGATGTCTGGAAACTTTCTACTCTGCAAATTGGTTGTTTATGAATGTAAATAGTTCATGTCACTAGTATTCCTTCAATTGTTTCAAGATACTTCCTTAATTCAAAGTTCCTCCACATGCAGCGTGTAGTTATCTTACAATTCGGGCAGTGGCCAGACTCTTTCACCTCTTAGCATAGATGAGGACAGTAAAGGAAACTAGAACAAGCAGCAGAAACCCAAGTACAGTCATTCTCTGAACAAAAGCACATCCAAAACAACTCAGTCAGAAGGATCAAAACAAAGCAGTACAGGAACAACAAAAAGCAAACACAACTCTTGTGTATGACTTGTTGACTGACTAATGCAAATATAAACTTAAATAAAAACATTTGCAACTGATAATTAATGGGTAAAAAAAAAAAGAAAAGATTAAGTTCATATAACATGCTGGAGAAATACTTGACTTTTTACAAGTACTGAACCCATCTGCTGTATATGATCTAAGCTTTGTGCACACTAGACAAATTCAAACAGAAGCAGCACGAATCAGAGCCTCTGAGGGCAGCATCACCATCCCAAGACTGAAGGGGATGTTTCTGTCAAACCACTCATATTCTCTTTCCTATAGAGACTGCTCAATCTGCTGGAGATCAGGCTGCAGTCTTAAGTAAATTATTAAACCACCTCACTGTTTATGAATTCTGACCTAACATGTACTCAATAAAACTGTTCAATTGCCTTACATGAAGATTTACAAGAGCTTTGCTGCACATCTGTGATGACTGAAACAGCTCTTCACCACTTCCAATGCTCACAGTGTCTCAGTAGCATACATTACAACATTTTGCAGCATGTCTTTGGCCAAGTCAAATAAACAATAGCTTTTGATGGCCTAAACCAGAAACCTTGTTCATTGTCGTATTTTTTCTTTGCACTTATCCCAGTACAAATACATCTTTCTAGAATGTGAGCACTCAGGACTGAACACATGATGTCAAATAAGGCTTTAAGACTGTTGTGGGTTAACCCTGGTAGGAAACTCAGCATCACACAGTTGCTCGCTCACTAGGGGGGATGAGGGAGAAAATGGGAATGGTAAAATCGCGAAAAGTCATGGGCTGAGATAAACACAATTTTAGAAGTTTTAATTAAATAAACCAACAAAAAACAAAATCAAGTAAAACAAGTGATACAAAAATCCCCCAATTGCTCACAGATGAGCTAACTGATGTCCAGCCAACCCCCAAGCAATGACAGCCCTGGCAATGACCCCCCTTCTTTCCCCACCCCCTCACTTTTTATTGAGTGTGATTCCATATGGTATGGGATGTCCTCCTGGGCTGTTGGGTCAGCTGTCTCAGTTAAGTCCCTTCCCCATTTCTTCTGCAACCCCATGCTACTTGCTGGTGGAGTGGTATGAGAAGTAGAAGAGACTTTGACACTGTGTAAGCACTGCTCAGCAAAATAGCAAAACATCCCTGTGTTATCAATGCTGTTTTCAGCACAAATCCAAAACACAGCCCCGCACAAGCTACTGTGAAGAAAATTAACTCAATCCCAACCAAAACCATCGTAACCCTAAAAGAGAATACTAATATTTTCCTGTTCCCCGGTTTTTTTAGTATAATCAGCTAGACTATCCTCTGTTTATTCAACACATTCAGATCTGCTTCTCATCTCCCACTGATGTGTCATCCCCCACTCTAGAACAAAAAAAATCTGCTTATCAATTCCTAAATCTTATTCATCCCACCTATCCCACTTCACTAAAACATCATCCACTTTTGCACAGCTGCCATCAGACTTTATCTCATCTGAAAGTTTATAGATTACCCATATTACTAATAATACTAAAAAAAATATGTTGAGCTGGAACTGCTCACCATCCTAATAATCATTTTTAAAATTAAGATATTCATAAAGCAAATGAGAAACCACCCTCTTTTGTGCTGTATAAGCATCAGAGAACCTTAATATATTAGAAGCAGCCTCTTATGGCTAGCTTAGGAAGCAAAATGTTTAGGTTGTGACCTTCAGAAAATGTTGTACACACAGGGATACGTAGAGAGTTATTGTTGGGTGTACACTGCTCCTATCCTTGCAGTGGAAGCTTTGCAAGGGGAAGCAAGGAGACCAGTTCAGCTCTTCCAGCTCGTTTTAGGAAGCGGGTTATGCACAGAATAGATGAAGAATGGCATATGTTAAAAGAAAATCACATGAGTGAGTAAGAAAGCAACTAGGGGCAGCAGATGAACTATCAACAGGATTTTATCCATCAGCTGCTATGAAGTGGAAAGGAAATGCACTGCCCCCAAGCTGTCACCGTTACCACAACAGGGCTCACTTCTCCCAAAGTTCTTCCTACCCTCTCCATTGAAAGATGGAGTCTTCAGGGATAAACTGATCAGGAACAGCAAACCACAAAGCTCAGCAGCCAGGCAAGCCTGGCACTGAAGCACTGACAGCTTAGAGACGATGTCCCTGTGCAGGCTGACGCAAAGACCTTTGCATTCTAGTGTGGAGGTGAGCTAGATTTTGTGTTAGCTGTGTGTGCACCAGCCTTCAGTCGAGACAGCCTGAAATCTAGCAGAGCTTCACATTTGCTGAGGCTTTGCCATGCAGCTCTTGCCTTCTTTTGTCTCACCTCAAGCTGGATATCTAGAAGAAACCACAAATGAGAAATCTTCTGTTTATTAAACTGTGTATGTAATTACTGTGTCACATGGGTGCCATCTGTGTTAGCAGCGGTAAGTAATAAAAGCAAACAGTGGAAGAATTGAATTCATGTTGCTCTACAGTGGCAGTTTGTGCTAAATAATACTCAATGGTAAAGGTGTTACTTAAAAAATGATTTGAATATCTGGTGCTAAGACAGTTGACAAAGCTTTATATAAGTACCAATTAAAAAAAAGGAAACAAAGTTATGATTAAAGAAACATTGTTTTTTCCATCTGATTATCCAGTAGGCTTGTACCTGGGATGAAGAGCAGTCTAATAAATTGAAATTACAATCTAAAAAACACTACTGTCAGAGAACTTTCTACAAGCATTTTTTTAGGCCTGAGATATCACTCTTTTTTTTTTTTTTCTAAGTAAGGTTTCCCACTTGCAGAGCCCAATCTATGCTTGATTTGCAGTCCAGATTTTGCACTATTGTGCTAATTCGTGAGAGAGAGAGATAAACCAGCTAGAAACAAAAAGGGAACAGTCAGTTTTGTTTCACTGTGTAAGAAGAAGGAAATACAAGGAATTAATGAGCAGGAGAAATAGAAAAGGTAAGGAGGAGAGAGAGGAAAAAAGATCTTAAATTCCCTGCCCACTACTGTTAAATGGCTGTGAACAGCCCCTGCCATTTATCCAAAACCACTCATGCACTGCAGAGACCCCTGACTCCTGCAGGAGGTCAACTGTGTGAAGACGGAACATTAACATGTCAAGTCACTGTCTTTATCTCCAGCTGTATGGGTCCAAGTAGTGTCCATGCCCATCACCCTTCCCAGGCTGCAAGGCTTCATCTTGTCATCCTAGACACCCAGACCAAAGCTCCGGGCTTTCTGGCAACCCTCTTCTTCACCCCCTCACATTTGGGCAGAGGGGTTTACAGCACAGCCCTCTGGATTGCCACTTGATCCCTTTCAGAAAGTCTTTAAAAAATAAATCAACCAAAAAACTCACAGCTCCCTGGCAGCAAACACTCATCATCTGTTGATGGCTCCTCTTGGCCAAAACACACCATGCAAAAGAGTAGGACACTGGGCTGCCTTTCCTAACCAGTAACACATCAGACAGAAACAGTACACTGGGGCAGAGCTAGAGAAATCGGTGCTTTCCTCTTGCTTCTCTTCAGGTTTGCAAGAAGTGGTGCTGCTGCCTTCCTGGCCACTGCATAGGGAACATCCACCACCCCACTTTGGGCTGTGCAGGTGTAAACACTTCTTGCACCACAACTGACATCAGGTGTCTGCTGCAGAAAGGTGTTTTAAATCAACAACTAGACTGAAATACCAGAGAACAGTCATCAGGCAGCATGAATAATCCTGAAAGGCAAAGGGGTTCAGCCATCAAAATGGAATTCATTTTGGCACAGGCAGATCCTAAATCTGTCACAAGAGTAACTGAAGGATGCAAAAGTGAGGAAACTAGTTTTGGCACTTGTTTTTCTTAACTTCGACATGTTTTAGATTTAAAATGTGAAGAGCATGTTATTATGATAAGAGTGAGAGATACATGCTGTTTTCTACTTAAACAGGCAGAAGTTACATCACCATTAACACAATAACACCATTAATAATTTCCATGAAAACACAGAAATGCATTAAGACTTAGATAAAGCAATCTGGTCATATAATCTTTTTACTGAATTTACCTCACAGACCTTTTGCCTTAAGCCAAATAATCTGTTTTCTTGAGCTACAAACACTTTCAGTACCTTTTGAGGTAGACATTTTTCAAATTAACTTATGAGGTTGGCAGCAGGAAAGAACAGTCCCCCTATTTTTCTAATTAAAGTTAGCATTTCCTTTTGTGTTTTGGTCTCAGTAACAGAGCTGGAGCTCAAGCGCCTGTGGGGAGACCAAGAAGCAGCTGAAATTCAACCCTAATTGTTATTTGTTAGGAAGTAGCTCACGACACCCTTGCGCTTTTTGCCCCTTCCTCTCTGCAGATGCCCAGCCTTCAGTAAAACACAACTGCCTGCTGCGCCAAACAAATTAGGGCTGTACTGTGTGCAAGAAGGTTGAATAGAAACTAAACCGTGCTCAGATCACCGACCTCTTCTCAGCTGTATCTTTCCGAGATGTTACTGTTGCATGCCTATTCCAGAAAAGCAAGCAAACCGAGATCTCCTCTTTTGTAAAATATGCTGGCTTAGAGCTGAAAACATTCCTGCTTGGCAGAGCTTGAGCTAGAAACTTGGTCTTTAAAAGGCAGCCTTAGGTATTCACTTGCACAATATGTCCAACCGCATGTGCCAAATCTCTGATATTTGTTGAAAAAAACCCATAGATTATTGTTACTATCAAATAATTGTTACTATCAAATAGCAAAAGACATCATCGTGGGTGTCTGGTGCCACTCACATCCACCTTGTTGTTTCATCTTTTCTCAGTGAAACTCAAAAGTGTTGTGCCAGGGGTTGGAAAGCACAGACTTAGAGGAGCAGGGCTCCGAGAACTTAATGGGAAACATTCACAACTGAGATAAAGTAAGTGTACCCTTTAATATCGGACTTTCAAAGGGAGATTGCTTAAGCCAGAAAAGCAGAGCAGAAAGAAGGGAAGTGGTAGGATCGTATCTTTAGAAAAAGATATGCTTTTGAGTTTGGTGTGGAAGAAGTTATGGAAGAAAATAGGCACCTTGTGTTAAGACACAGATGGTCTAAATTCTTCAAAGATTCCTCTTGCCTTATTAATAAGGGATGCATTCACTCCTGCAAAAGCTACTGGGAGAGGAATCTGAAAGGAAAAAGCTGAATTTCCTTTAATCACTGTTATAACACCTTCTCCCAAGGAAAAAAAAAAGCAAACATTTGCATCCCCTACTTGATAGTGATCTATTCAGCCCACACAGCCTCTCTGAAGGCCAGCAGGCTGTGAAAACCCATTTTCAGTTATTTAACAGACATGTGTCACATTTCAGCTAGTCTAATTGCACAAGAGTTCAAACACATGCAGGTGGAGAATTCAGGAGTGATTGTTTCTGCCAGTGCTGTTGTGGCATTTAGGGATCTATACACAGGGCAGGGAGGACAACAAAACATTCTGCACTCACATATCTGGAGATGGGGCCTGGAGCATCCTTCTGGGGAAAAGGAGTTGCATGAATGGTGATAAGGAGTGGACTATTGCACTTTAATAATAAGGTCCCTGGTGCTGCCAGGAAAGGGCTTCGGGCTGCAAATCTTTGTGAGGCTCAGCTGACCAGTGAGTTCCTTGGGAATTTGCCTCTGGGAGGGTTTAAAAGACATCCTTGTCCTTGGCACTGTTTCCCCAGCCAAGTGCAGTGGATTTGGTGAATTCCAAGACAACTCACATCCTCCTGCATTACCAGATGGCAGCCCAGAGGTTTAAATGCCCTTTGAAGGCTAAGTGTTCCAGAGATACATTGAGGTATGAGTACTCTGAGTGTTGCTAATTCCCCTCTTTTGCCAATAAAAGGTGGGATTCAGCTACTGAAACATCCTGCACCATTCTAGGTGAAATGAGATGCCCCATATAGTCTTCATCTGCCATCCTTCCAGAAAGAGATATATGTCTCAAATCCCATCACCTTTGTTATATTTGCCATCAGGGTTGAAATGCCTCACATAATAAAGACATCACGAGTGGTGCCAGGACCCTAGGTCTAGACAATCAAATTACACTCAAAGTGTCCTACCCAAATATTTACTTGGGTAAATACTACTTGCCTTGCTACCATTCAGTGTTCACAGGGCACTTCAGAATGCTCTTTTCTGAAAGAAGCAGCAAAAGCCACTTTCAAACTCAGGAAGAATAAAGGCCAGTAAGACATTGCTCTTCTCCAGATAAGTTTATATAAATATTCAGTGAATAAGTTCTGAAATCTAGAATGTATTCTCTCACAAATAAAGAGTAATTTATCATTGCCGTATTGCCATGAATGCAAATAGATGAAATAACACAAGTGGTTTTACCTGGACATGGTTGGGAAAACACACAATAAGCCTTTCAGGCCAAAGCTTTGAAAGCTGACTACACATATTAGAGCTCAGTTATTGTTATTTAGTATGTTTTGTTTACCTTCTATTCTAGCTGTGATCATAACCAGCTGGAATTTCTCCATACACATTTATGGCACCAATATATACAGCAATGTCTGAATGTCCTATTCTAGCCAGGTTTTGAACATCATTTTCTTCCACAAATCAAAAAAATTTGAGGTTTTGTTACCTCAATGACTTGATCTCAGGATGTTTCTTTCAATTCTTCCAGGTCTTGGATAAAATGGCAAAGCAATCTGGTTGCTCCGAATCAGGAACATCAGATCATAGAAGAAAGATGTCACAAAGAACACACCAACATTGCAAGTCTCACCTGGGAAAAGAGTGGTTTAGGAATTTCTACAGCATGAGAAAAAGAAATACAAGATACTTTCAAGGAGATCTACAGTCTCAAAGGTTAGAAAGGGTGCTTTTTATCCTATCATGGGATTAATTTCTTTAAATGCTCTTGCAGAGTTTGTCTACTTTTAAATATCACTGTGATGACAGAACTTAAGTACAAGAGATTGCGTATGATCCAAAGACCTTTACTGACCACCTCTCCCAACAAGCCCTACACCCTTTCCCCTACAAAATCCTCAAAACCTCTTAGGTGGTTTAATCAAATTAATTTAGTTGGCTTTCCAAAACTATTAGGGACCTAAATGTTGTTTATCTCATAGCTATTCCTAAGGATTAGATAAAGTTGAAGACTAATATTAGCAAAGTCACTTCCAACTGCTAAGGGCTAGTAGGTGTGTAAAGAATCAGGAAAGAATGATGCAGGAGCATTGTGTTGTCGTGAAAGGGAGAAAATTACTTCAGTAGTTTTTCTCCATTTATAATTCCTATAATTATATTATCTCATGAGGAAAATAAATAACCACCAGGATGTCTGAGTCAATGACAATTATGTTCAACCACAGCTTTCTCAGAGCAGCAACATATTTTGTACTATTATTCCCCATCCTTAGACAAAAAAGGTCACCAACATACAAGTTCAATGCAGCTCTAGCAACAGCTATTAGATCTTGGACTTGATTCACAAACAAGTAGTACGTTGTTTACTACAAAATTAATCTGCTGGAGGTTTGGGCACTGACACTCAGGAAATTATTATACAGCTAAGTACCACTTCAAGAGCTCTTCTGTTCCCCATAACCCTGTTCAATATCATCAGTTCCAGCATGGGAGATTGAGGCCAAGTATCTCAACAGCACTAAAACATGTGCCCCCTCAGAGCCCTTGACAAAAGGACTGTGAGGATTGAAGTGTGGCAACACATTTCCCAGAACAGCCAGGAAGCTGGGGACAATATCTTTAAAGTTTCAAAATGAGAGCAACAAAAAGGTATTGTCAGGTTGGAAAGTAACACCAAATGGTCAGTGTGGGGGCTCAAGAATTATCTTCCTCAGCTTTGGTTCTTAGGTCCTCAAGGACAACTATGCCTTGTGAGTGATAGTAAAAGATTTTTGTCTTGCTTTCAAAACTAGAACTTCCCTGGGTTTGGATTTTATTACAGCCCTCTACAATTGCCACCTTGGCTCCTACCAAAGTGGTCTTCAGGTCTCTCACCTGGGCTGAGACCTTCATGCCTGTTTGCTCAGGGTGATCCTCTCAGTGCTCCTTTGTGCTGAGCAGCTGCACTTATTTTTTTCTTTTTTAGCATCTATCTGGTGAAGCTGGAGAAAACCTTTTCCTTTCTAGATTACACAGCATTCTCTGAAGCGGGGCAGTGCTAGGGCTTCTTGCCCAACTGCAAACCAAACAAATGGAAGCAGCCCTCCTTATGGGCCACAGACACAGGCAATAGCCTTTTATTTTTTCTTTAGGTTTCTCAATAGAAAATTGCTTTTCTTTCTTCATAGGGCTGGTTCTTCTTGGCAAACCCAGCCATTGTGTTGGAGTTCCTTACACTAGAACTCAGCTACTCAATTCCCTTTTCTTCCTCCTATCTTGGCCCTCCAGGTAGTGGCACTTCCTGCAGCTTATTATGGCCACTAGACAAACAGGTAAACTTTTCATGCAGAAATTTTTCTTTTATAGAGAAAGGAAGTACTCTTGCAAAGAGCGTGTTGAATGTATTTCATTTCTTTTTGAAGTTACACACTTTAGTGTAGCCCTTGTAGAAGAGGGGGGGAAAGATCACTAAACAAACAAACCATAAAGACGTCTTTTCCAGAGCCAATGAGATGAAGGGGAAATGGCACTGAGGAGGCCATGAGGTTATTTGCGCCCTCAGTGTTCATAGGTCTGCCAGCACAGAGTCGTAGAATAGTTAGGGTTGGAAAGGGCCCTAAAATAATCTTACTAAGCCTTGCACAGAAATTAGGGAACACTGTATCACAGGTTAGGTGTATTGCTTAAAGCCTCAGCTCCTGGAAGCATAGGAGTAGCATTTAAATTTCAGGATCTTAGAAGAAAGAAAAAAAACCCCAACAAACCAAAAACCCCCAAAAACCCTCCACAACCTACCCTGGTTGCTAGAAAAATAGCACACATCCAAGTGTGCTCTGAGAAGACATGAAATGCAAGTACAAAGCATAGAAAGAAAAAAAAAAACCAGTTCTGCTTCCCAAATTAGGCTATTTGGCCAACTAGAATACATCAGCATCATACAATTAATTACTTTTTCTTGTGAGACTAGTAGTGTAATGCTATTAGCATTAATTTGGAGAGGAGTAAGGAAATGGCTCACCATGACCACACATAAAGGGCAAATTACTCATATAGGCAGAGCCTCTGGCTATGAGTAATCCAGTCACAAGTGTGAGATGCAGAGTAGCATGGCCAACACTGAAAAGAAAATTTAAATTGGATTTGAAGTTAGCTGACTTAAAGTCAATGTCAGTCTTGAAGTGGCAAAGGCATTTAGGACTGGATACTAAAGTCAACTGAATGTAACAGAAGATCATTTGGATGAAATTACTTTGTATGGAGGAGCTGAAATTAGAAAGTAGTCTAAGCTGCTAAGGGTAAGTCTGTGCAGGCAGAGGTGGTGTCAAGCACTGTGATTCAGACAGGCACAGGTAGAAAAGAAATAGCAGCTGTCACAGTGAACAGGCACTGCCTATGACCAGAAAGACAAATAGTGCAACCATTTACCTAGAGAAATTTTGCAAGCACCAGTGTTACTGGAAATGAATTAATGTTGTTTATATATTACCATTTTTTCCAGAATTCCTTTGAATTTGATGAACAAATCTTAAAGGCAGGGACCAGAACCAGGGGAAAAGCATATTTTGAAGTTGTCTTATAGACCCTTCCCTCTAACAATTTACGCAAAACTTACTGCAAAGGCACCAGATGAAAATTTACCTGATGATATTGGACAAGGAACAGTTTTCTCATTTGAGTACGTCTTCACATAAATATAAGTGACTTATAAGTCATTTTCATTTTTTATGCCCTTTAATTCTTTTTCTTTATATATTCTGTATCTGAACAAATTACTCCCTCAATTTGTAAACCATCTCACACAGTGTTTTTTCTAACAATAGAATCATGGAATCATAGAATCGTTAGGGTTGGAAAGGACCTTAAGATCATCTAGTTCCAATCCCCCTGCCATAAGCAGGGACACCCCACACT
>JBCJKH010065926.1:5529-20278 GCA_039877255.1 Loriculus beryllinus | reverse complement strand
ATGTGCCCCGATCTTGCAGTTTGTGCACTGTGTTGTTAGTAGTCCCTGAATTCACAGGGATAGCGCTTGGTCATAGATGTCTAGACTGAAGGACTATAGGCCATCTTTCACTTAAGTTCTGTTGCTAAAGCATTTATCCTCCTTGTGGAGTGTGTAGTAGATCAGGGTCAGACTAGGTCTGAGCAGAGATTGGTATGTAGGAATAAACAACAGGATCATCACAAGGAATAATGCATATCAAATCTCACAGCATAGCCTAAGCAGCTCAGCAGTACAATGGAATTAAGTTTTCAGTGCCTTAGGGTGCTAGGCAAACAGAAGCAGAAATGACACTGGTTTTCCTGGACCAAATAAAGTGCCTTTGGACCAAAACCTGGCAGAATGATTGAATGCTTAACAGTATATTGCTTAAATTGTTCAAGTAATTCAGATACTGAAGAGCTAGCTCAATTCTTCTGAGTACTGCATTCAGAATATATAATAAAGGTATAGCTATATTGTCTCAATTTGAATTTTACACCTAAAGCAAGAAGAGAAAACTTAACTCTCTCTGAAGTTCTCATTACATCTGAGAGGATAACTTGCAATGTGTGCCTAACGAGTTTTACTTTTTTAATGTTTAAGGTATTTTCACACACAGGATTTTGATGGGCCACAAAGAAGGTGGAGTTTTTACACATATCTTATCTCTCCCTCTCTTCCCTTCCTTTCCAAGGAACATGTGTGTCATTTCAGTCATATTTCAAACTCCTAAAGGAAAATACCACTTTGACAGGGAAGAGGAAGAACTGTTTCTGAGATGATATCACTGGTGTGTGTACAAAAATTATACCAGTGTATTCTCAGTCTTATGCAGGATCTCACATTACAGTTAAACTAGAATTGTTTATGGTATACGGCTAGGCTCCCGTTCAAGGATTCTGGATCGATCCCAGACTGATGTGAATAGTTAGGAACACTAAGCTATTGGGTGATGTTCAAATGCAGGGTTTTTTAACAAGCTAAGTAGATTACTTCATAAAATTTTCAAAGGAATATGAATTCAGCCCCAAGAGGATTAACATTTATTTCTGAATGGAATGAATTCTTAATCAAAGCAAGCAATATACAAATTAAATTTATCAGATTACAGGTTTTCTCAGTGTGGGTTGGTTGCATGTTTTTCTTGGTGACAGTGATCCAAAAAGGTTTATTAGTTGATTAGTTGTGATATTGTCCTCCTTTACAGGAGTAAGATTTGCCTTCTTGCTTTGATCAATGCCTTTCATAAAAAATGTAAAAATGCACATCTGTAACATTTGGCTGGGTTTCTAAACAAAAGTAGGAAGTTGACCTCCATAATTTAAATGGAAGAAGAACAAATATGTATATAGAAAAACTACTATACAGAAAACTACTAATTATGAGTGACAAGGAACTGAAATGACTGTTTTTTTCCTCAAGTATTTACATATAATGCCTTTTGAATATTAAAAAATATAGACTTCGTAGCGCTGTTGAAATAGCAGCCCTGAGATATCCCGATTCAATATGATTAACTCATAAATCCAAATTGTGGTGAGTGTAGGAAGGCTGCTAGATTTTTTCATGACAAAGCCCTTAAAAAAATTAAAAAAAAAAAAAAAATAAGAGAAGAGGGCAAGACTTATGAAATGGAAATTCTCTTCTGCATAAGAACCTGAACAAAAAAATTCCCATGACATGATGAATAATAAATTAAGAACAATTGAAAGAGTAAAAAAGAGAGGTTCTATTATGTTGTCATCTGGATAATTTATGATATAGATGCTTAGCTTCCAGAGACAGAAAGCCACTGTTCTGAGAATCATGATGAATGAATTTGGATAAACTAAAACATTGTTTTCAGCTGATGAAATCTGTACTAATTAAAAAAAAAAAAAAAGACAAAAAAGCATCAAAGAAAACTACAGAAAAGAATAACGATGATCAGAGGTAGAAAACAACTGAGCAAAATAAGATTGCAAACACTGAGTCAGCTTTTCAGGAAAAGGTGGATAATATGACATGTTAAATACAAACATACTTGCTGCCAAGAAAATTAATCATAGTTTTCTTTTTCTACTACAATTGGATAAGGGAGCCCAGTGAAATTATCCAATGTCCCATTTCAAACAACAAAGAAACCTACTATTTTGGGGGCAGAGCATGTTTAACTTGTAAAATGTCTCAGTTTTGATATGTGCAGCTAAAACAGAAGTAAGTTCCAAGAGGTATTATAGACTCCCCAGGACAGGCATAGGCTTATTACACATGAGTCCAAATATGACCTTTCCAAATATGAAGATTCCAAAACAGATGTAGTATGGAAAAGAATAACGTTTAATCATTATATGGTAAAATTATCATCAGTGCATCTGTCTAGAAACAGAATATTGGGTTAGGTGGCACTTTGCTGGATTCAGATTAATTAAACAAGCATAGTAAAAAGTATTCAAAGTATTGTAATTAATTTTGTCCTTTACATAATTTTCAGCTGCATAAACTTTTATGTAGAAGTTTACATTTCTTATCAGAGAGGTATCTATGCATCATTCATCACTAATCTTTGTTTCTTCTTACCTCCATTTTCCATTCCTGAGGAAAAGAAAGAGAAAACATTAACAATTTTACAGAAAGTCTTGCATGCATGAACAGTGGTGTCAAAAAAGCTACATTGTCTACATATTTGAAATGATTTCTGATTTTGGTCTAGTTCCAAAACCTATATCATAGGAAAGCAAAAAAGAGGGAAACTTTTAGAAAAAATATTCTGTGGCTATCAAAATGACCAAAAATTTATAGAACGAGACTTATGAAACAAATAAGTTTAACATAAATTCAGCCATGTTTGCCAAAGCGCTGGAAAAGCTGGCCATACCAACATGCTGTAGAAACCAAGAAATACATTAATAAGCTCAAGTCTACTATAATAATATATTTGACAATAAACATGAAACTAAGCTGTACGTTCATCTTCCCAAATTTCTGTAATTAGTGAATTTTCTTACTGCAGTAAGAAAGGTAGGAAAAACTTATAAAAGCATTTATTTTATGAGTGGACACGTTACTGTAAACAGCTCATAAACTTTTTCCAGAACCATTTGTGAGCTTGTAGTAACAAATCCAACTGAATGGAGATAAACTATATTGTATTTACATTCTTATCCAGTTTAGGAAGCACTAAAAGAGACAAACCATTTTCTTTAATCAAGCATTCAAATAGATACAGTAAATTGCATTACTCCTAAAAAGTACAAAATCCAAATAGATACAGTAAATTGCATTACTCCTAAAAAGTACAAAGGAAAACATGTGATCAGTAATCAGTAAATTGTAACTCTTATGATGAGAAGGAATGGCATTTAATTAAAAAAAAAAATGTATTGGACAGAACTCACAGATGAAACTACTTACACTAGGGAAAATGTTAAACACATAGGTATTTCATAGGTATAAAATTGTACTCCCTGCTACAAAGGAATACAAGCAAGTTCATCTCCACAGCTCAGTTCAGTGGGAATTTTGTCACTGCAGTGACACTGGCTTTAACAGATCTGCAGGATTGGGTCAAAGACTCTCTGTCTCTGTCTAATGCAGCTATCTTCTGGGTAGCCAGTGGCTTCAGCCTTGGTAGGTCTAGGCAGAACCTACAAGAAAACAATGGTAGGTAGCTGAGTTTCATACTGAGTAAATCCCCACATCTGCACAGTTGCTGACTCATCCTCTGTCTCTTCTGAACAGACTGTCTGCTTTGATAAATAAGTTTCAGAAGGTAATGCTGTTTGGGAACACTGCATGGCCATTTTGCACCACAGGATTGTTTCCTCATCTCAGGGGTTCAGGGTAACCAACATCTGCTGCTGTGGAAAAATGAAAATGAACTATTAGGACTAGTGATGTTGCCCCATCTTCATTCAGGCTGGCCTTTCCCAACTGTGATTAGTCCTGTCCATCTGCTCTGAAATCTGCAGCTCCTCATACCTGCTCAGCCTCTTCCTGTCACTGATACCCTTCCTGGATGGGTAGGTGCATGCTTACCCCTGAGAAATTTGTGGAGGCAAAGCTGAATTGTTGCTGTCTGTATTTCATTAGAAATGGCACTTTCAATAATCACAGAATCATAGAATCATAGAATACTTAGGGATGGAAAGGATCTTAGTATCATTAAGTTCCAACACCCCTGCCTAAAATGGTTTTGTCCAAATGCTGCAGCTAAAAATAATTTAAGCAGGTTTATAATTTGGACAGAGCATGGGTGACATGGTTTAGTGGGAGGTGTCCCTGCCCGTGGCAGAACTAGATCTCACAGTCCTTTCCAACCTTAACTGTTCTATGATTCTGTGATTCTATGGTTCTATGATTCTATGAAGGATCACAAAAAAGTCTTTAGGACTCATACATTATTTTCTAGCACCTAACACTTCCAAGAGTAATAATGTTCTCTTTAAGAAAAAAAAAAAAAGAAATAAAAAAAGAAAGAAAGCCCAAACCTATATCTTACTGGTTTTATGAAGATAATCTTGTTTCTTGTTAAGACTATGAATTCACTAAAGGAAGCCTTCCAGAACTTGAGACATCACCTTGTGGCAAATTACAATTAGCACTGCATTATTTACAACATGTGATTAGATACCAAGGGATTTTTCAAAGGTAGCATAAAAAGTTACAATGAAGGTGATAATGATTCTTTTGGAGAGATATTCTTTTGTTCATTTTAGCATCCTCATAAATGTTTAAAGAATATAAATTAGGCTTCCAAGCCAATTAATTTGTCTGTTTCTCATCTCCAGTGATGTATTTTAATTATACTTTCATGCCTCTCAGTTTCAGAATAGAGGACAGCTTGCACTGATTACAAAAAACAAAACCTGTAAAAGTCCAAAAGAATAATGGAACAAATTCCATACTTCTGTGCCTTAAACTCATCCCATATAATTTTTAAAATATGGAGAAAGTGCTTTAAGTCTTAAACAGCTATAATTTGGGGAGGCATGCAAAGCTTATATTATAATTTGTGTGAAAAGTGTATTTTAGTTCATATTAAATGTGACATACTAAATTTACTCCATGAAGTAAAATCAATATGTGATCTCCATTTTGTACTACAATATACAGGATTAATTAATTTATGTTCTAGAATATGTGCTGAATAATAAAAATCAATTTCCTGTATTTCATAGCCATTTAGTCCTCACTGTTCAATCCTTCATCTGGTTTTGATCTTAAAATATGCTTTGTATAGAAGACATACAACTAAAGAATGTTTTTGAATCACTGAACCTTGAAATGGAGCTTGAGTGAGTAAAAAAGTTGATTATTTATTACAAGTAAGCTCCCAATCTAACTGTTATTAAGACTTTTTCTGGTCATGTAAAATTGGCAGGCAGTAGTAATTGCTATTTCTTTTAGCACTGGGCTAAGACGTTGCTTGTTATCTGGTCTCTCTCAAAGGAATTTTCTGAGAGAGGATGCTGCCTTGAACTATATTTAATTATTTATTTAACAGGTTGGTTGTTTGTTTGTTTAAAAAAAAAAAAGGAAAAAAAGAGGGAAGGAAGGGAGAAAGGGAGGAAGGAAGGGAGGGAGGGAGGGAGGGAGGGAGGAAGGGAGGGAGGAAAGGAGAGAGGGAGGAAGGAAAAGGAAAGGAAAAAGGAGCTATCTATTCTCTTTCCCTCCATGAGACCCTCTCCTGAACACCTGCTTTGGAGGTTTATTTCCCAGGCAAATCCATTTATTTCAGCACTGAATTGATGGTAATACAGGTAAGCAATTATAAAAACATCTATTAAGGAGTAACATTCTAGATCAATCCTGTAAATCTCTACCTGATGCTCAAGTATTTTCCCTCTCATCTATCTGCTTCAGCTCTTTTCCTGAGCATTATATATTTTAATTGGCTGTTCTGTGAACTATTTCCTTCAGCAGCAGAAATCTGCACATATGATTCTGCATTGCAGAACCTGAAGAACATTAAGTGAAGCTGCAGCAAACACCTATAACTAGAACCAGGGAAATACTCCATTTCAATACGATTTCTTTTATTTGAGAGAAATCTTTTTTTTTTTTTGTTTTTTCCTCCTGACAGGTTGTGTTTAGGGGAATTTTGGAAATGAAATATTAGCTAAATTCCAAGCCTTTCTAATGACTCTCCAAGATGTTACAGATGGTATAAATAGGATAGTCAACTGAATTGTTCTATCCTCCCCCTCAAAAGTTACATTGGGGAAAATAAGACAAATACCACAGAGTATTTAAGGTCCCTTCACCCAAATACACAGATAAAAGACAGCTGAGTGGGAAAAAAAAAAAAAAAAGAGGGTGAGGCAGTCACAGACAGTACCATGGTAAACTGATGTGTTATTTTGCTAAGCCATAAATCTTCATTGTCACAGAAGTCCCATTAAGTCAGAAATTAAGTAGAAGACAAAATCTTTGTATTTAGGTTTTTGCTTTTCATCACTTTGTAATAAAGTGCCTTTAAAAAGCATATGTTGTATTCCATCTTCTCCTTACTTTTCAGCTTTCAGTGTCAGGGTAGGAAGGAGTATCAATATAAGTAAACTTGAACTGATCTGTGTAGCCCTGCTGGGTTTTCACATAGTTATTAATTGACTTGCCCTGATGATCAGTCCTGTTGGTGTAATCTCTTTGCTGTGTTCTTTTGCCCTTTTTATAAGGGAGTCCATGTCAGTTGGTATTTGTTGCCAGTTAATCAGCCTACTGACCAGTTCACGAGCAACTTGATTATAAATAAACAGGGGAAATCCTTAAGCTCCAAGGTCATTATGGGGATAAAATTTAAACTGTACTCTAGGTACACATTTTTCCTGCTGGAGCTTGTTCCCAGTTCTCTGAAAAAAACAACATTTCTGTTGAAAGATGAGTTAGAAAATCATCCTAATTGCTGCCTCTGTTGCTAGAGCATGGCCATTTCCACTAAGAGGAACAACTATTGTGTAGCTCTGCATCATGGATCTGGAGTTCCTGACTCTCCTCAATGTCCAGCTGAAATCTGTGTTTCTCCTTTGTATCCTGGATGGCTAGAGAAGGAAGTGGAGCAGGTGGAAAGAAGATGGAAAGGTGCTGTGTAATCTCCAATGCTGGAGCTGGGTACCTTAATGAAAGCGTATCTTATATTAATGTATAATTTCCTCCTCCCATCTTTCAGTGATTCATTGCTCTGAATCCTTGCCAAGACAACAAACACCATTCTTTTATTTTGTTCTAACAGCCATGAGGTTGTGTTTCAGGAAGATCATGGGAGACTGAATCCTATTCAGGAGTGGGATTCACTAGGCTAAATTCACAGGGCAAGGGCATAGTAAATAAGGCAGAAGCAAGTAGAAAAAAAAAAGAAAAAACAAAAACAAAACAAAAAACAACCTGCATTCATAGTTTTTACTTGGAACAAAATATTTAATTAACAGATGTTGTCAGATGCTCTATAGATGCAATCACTCATTCTACAAATAGGATAGTTATATGGAAAAGGCCATTGTTAAGAATTGGTGCAATAAGCCGGCCTCTTGCTTGGGATCCTCATAATATAATGAAGCATCAGTCACTGAGGAGCCTAAAAAATTATTAGCTGAAATTAGGCACCATAACCTATATTTATGTTCCAAATACAGTGACTTTTATTTGCCCCTGTTAAAATCACAGTATTTGTGCAGGATAAGATAAAATATCTGCCTAGATATCAACATTATGCCCCTCCAGACATGATTTAAACACCGGTAGATAAACAGGCTGAGATATCTGGGGTATTTTTTAAGAAACATTTTCATATAGCTATTTTTTGGAACTTCTCGGTAAAGTTTGGAAAATGAAAAACCTAACTTAAAAATGCATCCTGTGCAAAAGCTACTAGATTTTTAAAATTTATTTTAAGCAAATTCAGAATACATGTGTGATTTCTACAATGACTTTTTATGATGAGCAAAAAAACAATAATAATCCTCCCCAACATCCCCCACAATTTAGACAACACTAAATTCTTTAGTCCAAGTCTAATGTATGCTTTGAAAAATTCTATTACATATGAATCAGAGGTGAACATGTTCTTCAAAGTGGAGCAAATAATTAATCATCTATAGGCTCAAAATTCAGGCTGTGTCATTAACTTCTGGCTGATTTTTGCCTGAGCCTAAGTCCTGTGATCTCATCTAGCTCACATTAAATGATGATTAGAGAAGATCCCTCATGACAGTGCTGGTTTTATGATTTCAAAATTATTTTAGTTTTGCAAATAATAATTACTGCATTATTAAGATTTGATTTAATACACATTTTATGTCCCAAACTTGTTTGTGAATGTTTTCTATTTATTCTTGGAAATTTATATTCATTAAACATTCACTTTTGAGAACAAATTCAACTCTTAATAAAGTTAATGGGTTTATCCATATGTTTAGAATTAAGTACTTCAAGTACTTTTCTAAATGAGAGTTTTAAAGGGATGGCAAAGAATAGTCACAAGTCATAGAAGGCACTTGTATATTTGGAACGTTTTAAATTACAATATTTTTGTATTTTCTACTTACACTTTAAACAACAGCACAAAATTAATCTTAATATAAAATTCAAAACCTTGAATTGTCAAAAAGAACTCACATGATGTGGCTTGTCTGTGAACTTTTCAGCAAGGTTGAGTACTATTGACACCAGAATCAGGTAATCTTACTCTTACTGGAGAGGATTTCTGTCAGTTTTTACTTTCTCTCACATATGCAATGTTTTCTATGAGCCTACTTATAACATTCAATACTTCGTCATTTCTCGTGGCAGACTTTGTATTTATTGCTAATAGAGGGATTTAATACATAAAATTAGACTCTGTATTTAACAAATAGCTTTCTACGAATATGTTTATTTGTTGCAACAAGTATAGAATAATGTAAGAGTTTAGAAACTACTTCAAATTGGTCCATGATTCAAAAGATTATTAGAGAAGATAATTTGGAAATTTAAAATCTTTAAAATGAAAATATACTTTTTTTCAAAAGCATTATGTTTCTTCCCAAATCGCTGTAATTTAAGATGTTTTCTTAAGTGACAATGAAAAAATATTCAGAACAAAATTACTTTTGGGTTGTAATACAGAAAATGTATTCCCACTGAAATTTCAGTGCCCTTCCAGATCCCCCATAGATCATATCCTTCAGATTCATATGTTTGTAGAGTATTATTAATGTGGTGTATATTAAAGCTGTAGAGGTAGTACCAAAATTATATCAAAATGCAAGGATGCTTTTATGTGATACTTGGGTCTATTTTATATCATAAACAAACAAAGCTAATTCTAGTTAGTTCAGGTGATGCATATAAATGTAGAATGTTAGTGTTTTACTCCACTGCTGATGCAAGTAATTTAGATTGATGAACAGTGATCATGGGGAATATTATCATTGATAATCACAAATCTAAAAGGAACTTGGAACATAACTGGTATTTTTTTGGTGATAGGCAGAGGTGCTCCCTATGATGAAAAGAAACACCAGCTACCAGAAAGAAGTGCATGTGGTTGGTTTAGTCTCTAGTTTTGATGCCTGACTGCTTCTTAAATTGTTCTGGCAAAGTGAAATTTGTGTCAAACAGATTTATCTACATAAGTTACAAAAAAGAGCAAAAAGAACTGCCATCAAACCAAGAGTGTGTGCCATCAAGATAGGTGAGGTAGTGTCTTCATGTTTTACCTTTCCACTGCAGCAGGTATAATATAACATGTGTATGTCCCTTCCACTCCAAACTTCAGCTGCTCTTTTCCGTCCCTCTGCAGACAGAAGGTTTTCATCCCATTAGTTTAAGCACCTTTGGTGATGGGTAAACCTCATTTTATGAAATTGACTAATTTTTCTGATGGGTTTAAACTTTTGGGGTTTTTTGGATTTTGTTTTGAACTGTTTAACTTTGTTACAGTTTATTTCATATCCATGTGCTACTGAAGTAGCTGAAGCAAGGCAGCAATGCTATGCTGAGGAGAGTGGGAGGAAGTCAAAAGAGAAGGAATGAATGAAGATCACACATACACACAGAGCATGCTAGAATTGGAGTTTAATGAGACAACATGACAGACTTTGCTCATCTTGTGTACGGCATGGATGGACAAGCCTTGGAGGAACCAGGGCTCCCTCTCTGCCATTGTCTCTCTGCTCCTCTGTAGGTGTGAAGAGAAGCTTTTATTGCATAGCCTAATAGAAATGATACAGGACTTCTCCTTTCCATCACTTTCCATCCAATGTAGTGGCTTAGGCAGTGCTACTGGAAACAATCCTGTACTTGAGCCAGACCAAAAGGCTCAGTCATTTTCTTTAAACAGCACTACTGTGGGTTTGGAAAGGTATATATATTTTTATGATGACTTAAATAACACCTTTATTTAAAAATATAGTTCATTTAGGCTCTTCTCACATGTTTTGATTTATGACTAACATTTGGTTTGAAAATATTATGAAAGTGGTTTCACTTGGAACCCAGGAAACTGAAGTAGGCTTGAAATATGAATTATTTGTTCCTTTTTTCTCCCTAATTTAAAATTTTATGTTTAAGTATTTTGATAACAAGTCTGTCAGGAGGCTTATACAAATATATTAAGAAAACACTAAGAGTGACAGAGACTGAGAATCCTGTACTGGTCTTCACATTTAGAATGTCCACTGACACACATGAACCAGGAATCAGGTGTTTTCCTAGCTGGGGGCGGGGGGAGACAGTTTAAGATTTCCAGCATTTGTAGACTGGAAAGGTAAAAAAAAAAATAAAAATAAAAAAGAAAAGTAAAAAAAAAAAAAAAAAGATAGCATTAAATAAAAATTACATACTGGGGAAAGTAATTTCTCTATTCCTGGAAACTTTTGTTGAGTCTAGATGACTTTTGAGAATTATGCTCCAGTTTGGCCACAAGCAATTGATTGTATACCAGCATCAAGTGTTAGAAGTACTATGGCTTGCATGTTACAGAAAGTCAAAGAGTATAATGTTATGTTATAAAGAAGTGATCTTCTGTTTAGCAGAAATTATTATCTGATCTGTTGGGCAATATTCATAATGGCTTTGAATTGGTTTTCATAAATATAAAAATGAAAACAGTGTTATATAAAGCCCTGCTTTTACTAGTTAAATGCAGTAGCTCACCTTTTATAGTCTGTGCAGGACTGATTGTTACAGATGAATTCAAAATCTGTTTTTTTCCTAAGCATATCTGTATAGTTCATGCACCTATCAACTTCAGGTAACAAATGTATAATTCTAGTCACTTCTCGGTTTGGCTGAGTGTAAATTTGTGTGATTTTCCAGCCTTTCTCTTTTTCTTTTTTTTTTTTTTTTCCTTAATGTGACAGCTGTGGAACAATGGCGTTGGAACTGGCACTATGGAAGGGCAGGAACAAAGGCATTTGTATAGGCTAAAAGGTAGTAGGCTGTTGGAGTTGGGTATCTTCTGTTCTTCCTGTCAAGGCTGAGATGCAAAGGATGAGACACAGATGCTGCTCAGGGACAAGGCACAGCAGCTTGAGTACTAAGCTGACAGTGAAATTGTGGCTTCTGTACAGTGCTGAGGATTATTATATTTGGTGACTGTTTTAACATCAAAAGTTGGGTACTCTCACTGAATCATGTATGCATTTTGACACTGAGGGGAACAGGATTTTATCTGTACTGTTGGAGACAGTGCTTGTAAGTGTCAAGCTCTAAGCAACTGATTTGTTTTCTACCTTGTCTTCTTGAAATGTAGGCAGCCTTACTGGTTTACTGAATTTTGGATTTGATCCTAGGTACCAGGCAACTGCAAGTTTGTTAGAGACTGATCTGAGGGTCCTAAGTTCCCTGGTTGCCTCTAAAGAAAAAAGGCAGAAAAGACAATTTGTATTCTCATTATCTTGAACCCTGTGGCATATTATTGATGTTGTCTACAGGCAGGACTTGTATGGGTACCAGGCTCCATGTCAAATCAGTACTGATCACAGCATTGTAACATTAATTCCTGCAGTGCACTTACAGGAAGTAAAATCCTGTCTTCCTCGAAATGAGTTAGTAGGGACATCATCTTAGTTATGCTTTGTCATGCTTTGTCATGCCTATGGTCATTTGCCATAAAATCTGTCGGATTTGCATACTGAAAATGTCAGGGCTTCTTTCAAAGTTATTAGGCAGTGATGATCATATTTTTATAAAACATTAGCTATAAGATTAAGCTAGCTATTGACACTGAGATATCAGAGGAATTATTTTGATAACTATGCTTGATGAGACTGATGCAGCTGAATATTTGGTAGCCAAAATGACATGTGGAAGTCACTGTCTAGATTTAGGCTGAGCGTCTATGACACCTCTGCAGTTTGCCTTCATTTCCATGGTAAGAGGTGCATTGTTTTCTGGAGAAAAATTAGGAAAACCAACCAACCAACCAACAAGCCAACAAAAAGCCCTGCAAAGAAAATGTTCTTTCTCCTTATAATTTAACTGTGAACCACTCTTTCTTTTTACTTTACTAATTCCCATATTAGTCTCTTACATCTATTTATTCTGGTCCTGGATAGCAAGAAAGGGGACATTACAGCACCACAAACTAGTGCTTTGTCTGTTTAGTCTCTGACTCTCTTGCACACTGGTGAGAGAAACCCAAATTAAAATAAATGTCCTCTGTTATACTTTATTAACCTGAAACAGAACATGAATATCAGCCTGGTGTTTGCAGTATCTATCTCTAGCACCTGTATCCCTTCTAATATAGCTCTGAATATTTACTACAAATATAACTTGAATTTCATTAACCTTTTAACCTTGCTGCTACCTTATGATAATGAATTCTACAGGTTAATTAAGCCATATTTTTAGGAAAAAAAATCACAGCAGGATGATTTTTTTTTTTTTTTAATTCAGTTATGTCAGATTTACTGTTACCTTGAGTAGGAGCAGAAGAAAGTTCACAATAAGTTAAATCTGCACAATGCCCTTCTTCTCCCACTTCCTCACCACTCAGGAACAATATCAATTTGAATGTAAAACAGTCAGGATGCTGGTGTAACTGCATCATTTGCCTTGTCTCCATAGACTTGTTTATAACTGTTTGACGATTTTCTCTGCTTGACCCAAACAAATGAGCACTTGGAATGATGACTGCTGTCTTTGCCTGCAAAGTAAAGCCATTAAGCAGCAAACTCTCCACTGTTTCTTCGCATTATGAAATACAGAACAGGAGGTGGCTTTCCTCCTCAGTAGCATTGTTCCCTCTTTGGGGTCTGCTGCTGAAACTCCCACATGGTATATTTGCTGCTGTGATCCTTATAAAAATAATATTTCTAATAGTGCATTTACCAAAATGTTCCATGAAGCTTTACAGACTTGCAATAAACTTAATTACTGTGTAGAATAGTGTTATAATGTTGCTGGTATTTCTTTTTTAAAACTTGTTTATTTTGCATGACTATAGATATGCCTTACTATAGATTCCATCATACCTTTACTCAGATAATATGTAGAACTCACCTGGAACTTTTCCACTCATTTTTATGCCTGAGGTAATATGTAAATATGCTTTTATGCCTAATTTGATGGAATCTGCTACTTTTAAAGGTAGAAGAGTTCTAGATTTCAGTCCTTGCATTTATAGTTACATATACATGAAAGTAAGTAACTATAGGATAAATAGCTTATTTGTTTGCATCTGTGCAGCTATTACCACAATATGCATTTTCAGAGTTTGAGAGTTTTTTACTAAACATTTATTTTATTACCATAATCAAAATTATGGAAGTCAGCTGGAAGCTTGACTGTATGCGTAGTATACAGTGGGTGATAAATGAAGTTCTGTTATCCAGAGAAATCCTGTAATGATAACATTATCGTTTAAACTTTTGTTCTGATTAGTGCCACAGTCTCATATTATAGGACTCTCATATAACACATATATGAACTTACAGTCCTTTTTCGTAAAGATGCTGTTTATCAAAACTCTTGCAGCATCTTATTTACGTATGCATATAGCATTTGTTATTTTGGTGAAATTTTACAGCATTTGGTATATTTTTTTATTTAAAAAGAATGCACTGTACTTGAATTCAAGGCAATACATAAATGATATTGACAATTACATGTAATAACAAAATATCAGGGAGGTATTCTGACATTGTTCAGTTAAATATTAGCAAATCAGTATTTTGCATGGATCATCTTATATAGCTGGTCTGAAAACAAACTCAGCAGAACATATAAATCCATTGATGAGACAATAAAGTATAATATGAACATGGTGTTAGTCTCACTGTTAGTATTATGTTAAGTGGAATATACTGAAATTGGAAAATTAAATTTTTTAATGGTATCATTTCTTTCAAGATGTTTGTGGTCTTTATTTTAGGCTCTTGAAGAGATATTGTTCCTTTACTATTTCACAAGTATTTATTTAAATATTCTAACTGGAGTTGGAACAATTAAGTTTGGTGGCATTAGATATTTCTGCATCAAGCAGCATATAGTTAAAAGATTCAAATAACACTGCGACTGCTGAGGTATCAAATTCTAAGGGCAAAGCTCCATCATTATTGAAGTTGTTGGCAAAGAGTCTGCTGTCTTTAGTCAAGTTGTAATTTCTTTCTTAATATCTTTGAATAAAAAAGTTTACGTAGGAGGTCAAGAAAATAAAGCAGGATAAAGATAAGCAAACTAAGTGAAAAGAGAAAGATGCAACTGGTCTTGAAATATCTGGAATGGGAAGCATGAACTGCAGCATATTATGCTCTGCAAGTAATAA
>JBCJKH010065923.1:0-10918 GCA_039877255.1 Loriculus beryllinus | reverse complement strand
GGAAGAGTTGTTCAGGACCTCTGCTAAAGGCAAAGTTCACTTAAAATAATGGTTTAGAATATTTATACATATTGATCACCTCTGTGCCTGCAGTTAAGACATCATTAAAGCAGCTGAATGAAATTAACAGGCAAAACCCTAATATTAAAAAATATTTTATTCTTCATTAAAAAAAGAAAAATTGGTCATTGGTGGCATTTTCAGGAGAGCACTCAAGTTGCTCTTCTGCATATTTCCCAGGGGCTATGGTGGCTTGCTCCAGTTAGACTGGTATGGGAAAGGTAGTCAAACTTCATGGATGACTGTTTTTCAGAATAAGAGAGAAACTTTGTTTCCCTGTGGGCAATTTAGACTCCTGAAGCAATCAGATAAATTTTGGTACAAATGAAGGGTTTTTTTCTTTATATGTCAAGTTGTACTGAAAACCTTCACTCAAGTTCTTTAAAAAAAAAGTTGTTTGAATTTTCTTGGGCAGCTAATTTCTGGGACTGTTATGGAGTGCATGGCAACCATTATTTTGTCACAATAAGCACTCAGGAGCAATGAAATAAAGAATTTCTGAATTGCACAGCTAAAACTGCAATACTTTTAGAATATGTTCAATGTAATTAAATTACTTTAAAGCTATGTACAGTATGTGCATCCAAAACCACCAGAAAGAACCAAGCCATAAGAGCAGCATAAGACTAAATTTTAAAATATAATCAAGCAGTTTGTATGTACAGTACCTGACCATATTGGCTCGGTTCCATCTCCTCTAGAAAAGTCTTCAGTGACCTGCCCACAGTCTATGAGCAACGAATGGTAAAAGGCAGTTATTATTTAGTACAGAAACATTGTAAAGTGATCTCAATTCCAACCAAAATGTCTATTACAACATCAGATAATGTATTCACTTACATATTATGCATACATACAACACAAACTATTTGTTATAACATACCGGAACTTTGTGTATTAATTCAATCCAGGCCTGAAACCTAACCCTGTCAGAGTTGAGAGGCTGCATGTCTCATGCACTGTGTAGGGTTAGCAGGTGCCTGCCTTGGCTTTAATATTTTGCCAGGCGTTTCGAAGTCGAGCAATAAAACCATGAGCCTGAGCTCTTGTGAATGCACCCCTGGCATTCTTATGCTGGAAGCTGCAGAGATACTATCAAGAGCTCTGCAGGATGGATATATGATTTTCTCTGGTCAGTTAAAAGATTATGCTGGATGGGGAAGACCAAAGAAAACCACCTGTGAGTACTCCAATAGCAAGATATTGCTCCATTGCCACCAACTGCTTGAAATCTGAAAAATGTTACTTGCTGGTACTAATGCATTCGTTCATACTATTTCAATACCTGACATGAAACTACTAGGAGTTTTGATGTATTTCCTTTAATATTTCTGGACAACGAATACAAGTGATCCCTTTTTACCCACATAACCTCTCATCAAGTGATACCTTTGCAACAATGTGCTGTACAGATGCTTCACACAGTTCAATAATGATCTCCCATGGCTCTGATGTAAAACGCTGCTATTGATGTCTCTTACCTAGTTGGCCAGGCTCCCCTGGCAGACCTGGCAGACCTGGAGGTCCTGGGCTTCCATCTTGTCTATGGTCACCTGGAGGACCCCGGTACCCTTTTGGACCAGGAAGTCCTTCACCTGGCAGGCCTGCTTCTCCTGGAAAGCCCTTTGGGCCTAATTCACCTGGATAACCAGGATCGCCTGGGAAACCTCTGACAGCATCACCCTGAGGGAATTGAATGGATGTGGTCACTCCTGACTTTGCTGAGAAAAAAAGAACCTCAAACAGTTGAACCATGCTCGTGAACAACATAAGCAGTAACTCCTCAGATGTTGCATCCCAGCTCTTTAAATCAACACTGCAACTAAAATATTTTTTAAATAACCTGATTTTAATTTAAACCCCATGTCAGAAAAGGCATGAGAGAAGCACTCTTAGAGGAAGCATTCCCCAAAAATTGTTGGCCCATGAATGGCATTTGGACAATATGAATGAATCACTGCTGTGGAGAGGCTTACTGCCCTTTCCGAAAAGCTGCAAGTGGATTTTGGGGAATTCATACATCGCTAGATTTGTTCTGGTGTGGCATTTACTTCTGAGACCTTGAGAAAAGCTGATATAAAATTGTGCCCAACTGGGGGCATATTTTTAATTTGTCTATTCCTTTACTGATATTTCTACACTACTGAATCTAATAAACATCACTAGAAAATGTTTCAATCCTCAAAGTAATATAAAATACTCTCTTTAGTGGTAGTAAAAAGCATTGTAGTCCAGATTGGATGATATGGCTTGTCTTCAAATAATGCATAAGAGCAGTTAGCTAGGTGAGGTGCTATCAAGCATATATATGGTGACACAACTTACATTTTGAGACCGTAAAATTGTAGTAAATTTTGCTTTTCTTTAACTTAGTTGTAACAAAACTGCTGAAGTTCAGTCACACAGAATCTCTCTTAGACAATGCTAGAAGGAGTCACTAATGAACCACTATTTATCACAAATAACAAGCTGACCTAAACGGGTCATACACTACTACGTAGTTGGTCAAATAAAATGGAAACAAAGGTGAAAGATTGTTCTAAAACCCCGGAGAGTAAACCTGATCTTGAATATATCAATAACCAGCAAAGCCAGTCTAGTTGTGCATCATTATCTGTGAGAGAAGGATAGCCTGGTGCTCATAACCCCTCAGAATTAAATGCATTTGTAATTGAGTGTGGCGGGAATGGTTTAGCTGTATTTGCTGCTCACCGGAAAGCCAGGCTGTCCTGGTAAACCATCTAATCCATCTCTGCCTGGAAAACCATCTCCACCTCTGGTACCAGGCAGCCCGGGATCTCCTCGAATTCCTTTGGTGCCTAAAGAAGACCTTCCATTGTGAGATCAATCTCTCATGAAAGGTATAAATAGTAGCAAAATACAGGTGATATCAGTTGTTTTGGTCTTTACCTTTAGTTGTTATGTATAAAGAATCTCCCTTTTCTCCTTTAGGACCAGGAAATCCATCTTGACCAGAAAAACCCTGGTGTTACATGCAATGAAATAAAGAAGAAACAGAACCACTTAAGAAACAGAAAAGCTTCTGTAAATTATTTATTCTTTAGTAATCCCATGTACGTGCCCGAATGTGTATTAATATGCTTTAACTAGGACCAAGGTCTTTGTGGCACGGTAAGGCAGCTTCTGCATGAGGACAGTACTGGGAGAGCTGTGGCTTTTCATGACCTGCCGTCCTGCAGATGACTGCAGCTGCAGGACTGAATTGGAGAATACTCAAAACATTACTATCTCACTATGTGGAATGAAGGACTGAGTGGCCCACAGTTATGCCATTCCACTTGATGCCTACTCATCCAAGTTGAGCAAGTTGCTAGTTTGCCCTCTCCAAAGTGCATATGTCAGTGGACTTTATTGCAGCTTCAGATATTCAGCAACATGAGAGCAATCCATGTTTGCACAGAAACCCTGACAAGATAAAGCTCCCTACAAAATAGAACACAATCCAGAAGCCAAACAGATCCTCACCAACATCACTACTTTGGCTCCACACCCAATGGTTGCTCTTCTCTGTTCTAGGACACTCTTTCTCCAAAACCTAGCTGACTCAGATCCAGTCTCACAAGAGGCCTTGGCTTAACCAAACAAGTTAATCACATTATGTACAGTGTATCACCATTATTTCTCCACTTGCCTTCTCCCTCTTCCCTTTGAGTATTGGCTAACGAAGATCATGAGGGGAGGGGAGAGGAGAACATTTCCTGTTGTTTAAGTTAATTTTTAATAAATCAGGGAACTGCAAAACTTCTCTGTGACCTTGACTAAAAATAACATACTTCAGATACTTAATATAGAGAAAGCACCTGCCAGCAGCCTAGAGAGTATAAATGGTTGGCCTAGACTAATCATCATGTAATAATCATATCTATAAGGAATTTGTAATTTGTTTTTATGGAAAATATACAAACAACATCCTTTCTCCAATTGTGTAACAGTAAAAACTCTTCCCTTTGAGTATTGGCTAACGAAGATCATGAGGGGAGAGGAGGGGCAGGAGTAAGGAGAGAGGGGCAGGCATGAGATGAGCCCGTGAGGGGCAGGTGTGAGGGGAGCTTGTGAGGGGCAGGAGAGATGGTCTTGAGGATTGAGGGGAGATCATGAAGGGGAGAGCAGGGGTGGCCGTGGGCCGTGAGGGGTGGCCACGGGGGTAGATCTTGAGGGGAGATGAAGGATAGCTGTGAGGGGTAGGGTTGGCAGCTATACAGAGTAGGCCACTATGGGGGGTAGATGAGGTGTTCCTGTGAGTGGAGATCACGGGGGACAGTCATGAGGGGAGATGTTGAGAGGAGATGATGGGTGACTCTGAGTGGAGATCATGAGGGGCAGCCATGAGCGGAGACAAGTTTGCCCTCAGTGGCACGGTTTAGTAGTGAGCTGGGTAGTTCTGCATAGCAGTTGGACCCAATGATCTTAGAGGTCTTTTCCGACCTGGTTGATTCTATGATTCTATAGTAAATTACTCAGTTTTACGCATTAAAGAAAATGCTGCAAACGACTCTTTGGCACCATCGAAACAACACTGTTATATTGACCTGCAATTCTCCCTGCCCACCACTACAAAAGAGGACAGCCTCATAGCTGGCAGTGGATTGTGATTCACAACACTATTATAGGCCTGAAAAGTAGCATCATCTTTGGATGTTCAGAAGAGCCTAAAGCACTAAATGAAAACATTATGTTTGCTCTGACATCTTTGCATAAACAAAATCAGTTTTGGATCAGATTTACAAGAATTTTATTCTAAAACCGCGAGAGATGTGATTTCCTGAAGTCAGTTCTGACTGCAAGGAACCACAATGCAATTGGCATACCACACAGTACAGCACCTCTCAGTGTAAGTAACAACCAAGTGATTATAAGCAAAGCTCTTTTCTTGAGGTTACTGAATACTGGTTTTTAGGAAGACTTAATGTATTGTAAACAAGAACCTTGCATTTCATCAGTTTGATACAGTGCCTTATTAACAACCGTAAGTTACTAGTGGAATTGTTACCCTTCCAGATGGTCAGGTCATACTCAGTAGTACAGTAGCATTGTTTAAATGGGAAGTGGACCTTGGATTACGTGAAAATCTTTCACTTTTCCTAAAACTGCATATTTTGACTTCCATCCTGGCAATTCTTTGCTTTCAGTATTTTGTAGATAGCATTCTGAAAGCAATTGAAGTGGCACAGAAAGAAAGAAATCATACTTGTTAGCATTTTTCCATGGAGAACAGCCTGGGGTGTTTTCTTGTGTGGTTTTAGGTTGCTTTTTTTGTGTGGGTTTTTGTTAGTTTTTTGTTTGTTTGTTTTCTAGTAGGCATATAAAACAATACAATAAAGTGATAATTATCTCACTTTTGCTCCAGGGTAGCCAGGAATACCGTGTGGTCCTTGATCACCAGGTTCTCCTTTCCTCCCAGGCTGGCCAGGAGTTCCTGGAAAGCCAGGAGGACCAGGGGGACCAGTAGAGCCCCTTCTCCTTTCCTCATCCAAAAGACATGTACTGCAATCTCCTTCTTCACCTAAAGAGAGCATTGGAAAGAGAAGAAAGAATGGTCTGTCACCATGAAATGGATGTTCAGCTATATCCATTTTATATGTAGACTTGAGAATACTTGAGTAGTTTCTGAAATACTTGAGAGAAATACTTCCTCTTTTTTGGGGTTTGTTTTTTGTTATAAGAAGCTAACATAATGCTTCCTTGTGTTAGCCCCAGATCAAATTCACCAGTCCACAAGCATGTCATGGCTCTATAAACTCAGACTGAATACAATGGGAGCTTTACACAATGCTGCTTACAACAGCATCTGTTACCTGTTATCATAACATCTATTGAGTTATCTGTTGTAACTTACCTTTAGGTCCTTTTTGTCCTCTTGGCCCAGGGAAACCTTGTATGCCAAATCTACCTGGCGTCCCCTCCTGTCCTTTTAATCCAAAGAGAGGACCTAGAAATTAAATAAAAATAGCAATTAACCTACGGTAGATTTACTTTTATTCCCTTTCCTTCCTGTTCCTTTGTGCTGCACTGCATCTGCCCTTCTCTGTTCTCCCTGATGGAATTTACTGTCTAACCCAGCCTGTTATTATCTACCCCTTACTCTCTTCCTCTCTACCTTTTCTCACAACTTCCCACACACTTTCTTAGCTACTTCCATCTGCAATGGCAGATGATCCTTGCCATTCTTTGCTCTTTCTCACCTTGAATTCCTTGAGCTTCTCTCTCTTAGCACAAGTAACTTTGCAGTACCGCAGGCTGCCTGCACATCATTTTCTCTACTTCTGCTCTTGCACTGCTGTGTTGTGCTTTTCACAGCACAATCTCAGTCAGAAGCAGCCTCTGGAGGTCACCTGGTCCAACCCCCTGCTCAAAGCAGGGCCAACCTCAAAGTTGCAGCAAGTTGCTCAGTACCTTGTCCAGCTAAGTACTGAGTATCTCCTAAGATGGAGAGTCTACAATCTCTCTGAGTAACCCGTTCCAGTGTCTGACCACTCTCGTGGTGAAAAAGGTTTTCCTAATATCTAAGCAGAACTTCCTTTGTTGCAGCTCACCACCATTGCTTCTTGCCCTGTTGCTGTGCTCCTTAGTGAAGCATTTGGTTTCATTTTCCCTATGACCTCCTGAGAGGTAGGGGAAAGTAGCAGTAAGATTCCCCTTAGCTTTCTTTTCTCCACGATAAAGAAGAAATTCAGCTCTCTCAGACACTCCTTGACACTCATATCTCTCCTTCAGCCCCAAACAGACCTTTTTCTTCAAATTTCAACAGGAATGTCTAAAATCGATGAAAACCTTTCCTTCATTGAAAAGCACATAACACTTCTCCCCAGTGCGTCCTTCCTGCCACACATTTCATTTCATTATTTCATTTCATTTCATTTCATTTCATTTCATTTCATTTCATTTCATTTCATTTCATTTCATTTCATTTGTTTAATTTCATTTCCTCCATCTACTTTCTCACTTTGCCTTGCCAACCATTGTCTTTAAAATAAGCACAGATGTTCCTGTGAGTTCCCATCATTTCTCTTTATGCACTTACCAGGGGCTCCAGCAGGACCAGGTGGACCACGGAGTCCGGGTGTGCCATGTTTACCCGGAAAGCCAGGCGGGCCTGCCTGATAAGCAGGAGATCCTGATTCACCTTTTTCACCTTTCGGTCCCATTTCTCCAGGTAAGCCTGGCTTATCCCCATCCGCTGGAACAGAAGCAGGGAAGAAGTTCAAAACAATTTCTTAACAACAGTGCTCAAGGAGCTGCAATGGAGCAGATGGGAAAGTTCATGCAACTGCATCTAGCATGCAAGGAAAAATGAAGATATTTAGCATAGAGTAAAAATGGTAACTGCAATTTTCACTTGAGCAAATCTACAGAAGTTACTGAAGCAAGTTTCCATCATCATCTCCAGTTGTTTGGTCAGAGCTCCATCAAGGCTGGAGGAAAATGCTTCTCTGTTTTTTTGTCCCAGCAGTTAGTTATCTACCACTCTGCACTGCATGATCCACAGTCCACACATAACCTTCCCACATCCCTGACCATGTATCAGTTGAAACTTGCTATAAAGTTAAGCTGTTGGAACACCTGTTGCTGGGATATTACCATCAGAAAATCCAGGAAGACCAGGCAGCCCACGATCTCCCTCTTCTCCTGGGTCTCCCTGTAGTCCAGAAACACCTGGGAAGCCTGGATCACCTCTTACACCTGAAAGACATCCCCGTTCCACAAACTACATGTTAGTGTGATGCTGTTTGTGACCCATAAATGCCAACTTGTGTTACACTGCAAATGACTCAGTTCTTAAAAAAGTAAAAATTATGGAAGTCAAGGGCTTTGGAATATTAGAGTTTGCACTTGTTTCTTAAAGACAGTTTCAGAAATGTAAAAAACCTGCTACCTCATGCTGCCTAGGCTGAATAAAGAAATGAATCTGAGAGACTTTTGTAAAGCCCAAATATCTGGGAGCTGAACATGGCCTGTGACAGGAAGAGGAACATCTCTCAGCTCTTACTAATATGCTGCTAGAGCTAACTTGCTCCTGGGAAGCACCCAAGACCAGCTCTCTATGATATGTGAGCTTTGGGCTTTCCTCTGTTCCCCAGTAGATAAAGCATCTGCCTGGGCCTGGCTATTGCCTGTAGGAGGTATCATGCTCCTGTCAAATGTCAGTGACACTAGAAGACACATGGTGTGTCAGCCCCTTTACCTGTTTCCTCTTCTCCCTACAGTCTTTCCTGTTCCTAAAAGCCTGGCAGGTGTTTGATTTGAACAATATTTTGGGCCTCTTGCTCCCATTCACTGGGAGAAAGGGAACCACTCATTGTTAGGCTCTCTGGCTTTCTTCAACAAGATCAATAAACTCAATGGTATAAGGACAAAGGCTGGGACAATGGTCTATGATCATCCTTGTTGTTTGCTGGCACCTTCCCTGGAATAGTTTTCATCTTGGCAAACGGGTATCACCTTCTATGTGTTTCTAGTCTGGCCAGCCATGACTGTGTGGGACAGCTGACAGTGGGTGCTACAAATTTAGTGAAAAGGTCACAAAATCAATTTGTTGGAAAAAATATCCTCTTCTGTTCGTCAAAGCTTTTTTTAATGTTGATTTTTGGTTTGATTTGTTTTTTTGTTTGTTTGTTTGCTTTTATCCTTTCCAAATATTAGATTATAAGAATGGTCCCTGCTGTACTGCCATTGCTGCACTTTATCCAGAGTCTCTGAAACAGGATACAGAAGACAGACTTTCCCATTCTTCCTTCCACTGGACAACAGTCACAGGCTTTTTTGCTTGTTTCTTCTTTCTGGACATACGAATACATGGATGCCTTTTGATCAGCAATCCAGCTTCAGCAGAAGAAACAAAGAAGCTACTTGCCTGCAGAACAGCGATCAGAGCACTCTCTTGGAAGGCAATTATACCTCCGGTACAGGTCAGCAAACCAGTCTTTTAAGGAGTCAAATCCTCAGAATTTCACGCCTTTGATCTATGTATAAGGTAGTAAAACGTAGCTAAGATAAGCAATCTAAGCAAAGAAGATGTACCTTTCCTTGGGATGTGGGAAGGAAGATAGGAATCTGGTCCTGGAAGACCCATGTCGCCTGGCTCCCCCTGTTAATAGAATTTGAAGTATCACATCTAAGCACATTATTCTAGAGAATTCCTTTTAAAATGCACAGGAAACCCAAAGAAACAAACTGACATGACCTTTCAGAAATCTCTGAGATTTCAAGTTAACAAACCACGTAACTGGTTCGACAGTGATGACAAACACAATTGTTACTACATGACAGAAAAGAAAGCAAAATCACATTTGCTTTATTGCTCCTGGCAAATGAAAGTAAAGCAGTACCTTGCCTCCCCGAGGACCATAGCCACCTGGTGGACCATCAAATCCTGGCAAACCCTGTAATACACATAAAAATAATTGACTTTTCCTTATCAGAGAGGGAATAAAATTACTTGCTTCCTCTGATGTTTGTGTTAAAACTATGCAACAGAGATGAGCGGTTTGTCTCCCTGTGGTCTGGTAATTTGGGTAATACTATTAAGTTTCCTGGTTTGATGTTCCACGTCTTAGACCAAGCCTAACTCCCATCAAAGGCCAGAGGGACCCGCTATGGCACAGGCTCTGTCACCCCTGGCAGTGGTGCAGATGGAAGGAGCACCTACATTCACACTCTTCCATGGAGACTGCAGGATGGGGAAGCAGAAAGGGGATCCCTTCCATGCCAGCTGACCCTGAGGCACGTGTGTGAGGCAGCCAGAACACACCAACCTGCTGCAAGAAGACTAAATGAGTCTGAATCATTAGGAGTGGACATATTTTACATGGAAAGTAAACAGTGAACAGTGAAACAGCACTGAAGTGCACAGGTACCTTTTACTGTTTTCCAGGCAGCTGGAGCCTGTTTGGCCAAAGAGGGGTTTCCTGGCTGAATGAGAAGAACTCAGGACCAGCCCTGAGGCGCCTTCATCCAATTCTCCACCCCTTGGCCTGCTGTACCTCAAAGAAAATTTTTCATCCCTACCTCAGCAAATATTGTAATACTTAAGGTCCTGCCCACTTCATTCTTTTAAAAGTCTTGAAATCCAAAGCATGTGGATTAAAACCCATGTAGTAAAGCACAGTACCTCCTACATGAGAGACTATTTCAGCTGCTGGGATGCATAGAGCAAAGTGCAGATTTCACCTGCAAAAGAGGTGATCTCTTCTGTGTGCTTTACTTGGCTCTTTGACAACTTTTGTTGACTATAGAAAACGTCCATATGTACTCTGGAAAAAGGCTAGTGTTTAAAAGGTAAGCTCTTAGAAAACAGTGGTCATATCATCAACTGATATCAATTAACACAGTTTTACTGAAGCCAATAGATTTGTATAATTCATACTAGTTAGATTATAAACCAGTTTATTTAAAATTCAGTATCTCCCAAATTTCACAGAGCTTGAATGTTAGTAAGTCACTCTGTAAGTCACTTATGCAGTTTTAAAGCATTATAATGCCGCAGCTGACAGCAAGATGATTTTGAGGTCCTTTCCAACCCTGTGATTCTATGGTTCTATGTCACAAACTAAACTGCATGCTTCAAAGTCCTTTCCATAATGGCAACTGTACATCAGACCATGAAAAAAGAAGTCTCTTTCACTCAGGTGTAAAAAGCTCTACACTAGGTGGAGCTGGCGGTCTTGAAGTGAAACCAGCAACTTCCTAATTAAATGCAGCTTCATCTGTGTGCAGGCAGACTTAACCATCCTCCCTTCTTTCTTAAGAATCAAATCACTCAAAAAGCAACAAAAAGATGGTTGTCCTGAACAGCACATCGAGTAGGCTGTCCTCTCTTATACACGTTGTACAATGATAC
>JBCJKH010065918.1:0-21100 GCA_039877255.1 Loriculus beryllinus | reverse complement strand
GGGCTTGGAGCAAGCTGCTCCAGTGGAAGGGGTCCCTGCCCGTGGCAGGGGTTGGAGCTGGAGGAGCTTTAGGGTCCCTTCCAACCCAAACCAGTTTGATTCTATGAAAACACAAGAGAAGTGGAGCAAGATGGAAAGTAGGGAGGTGTTCAGAGCCAGAGCAAGGAAGTGAAGATTACGTGGAGGAGACAAACCACGGAGCAGATGAAAACGGGAGAGAGCAGCCAAATTTGAGACAGATGGAGAGTGGGGAGCAAGAATGGGATGTTTGGAATGGGTTTGTATTTCAAAGCAGCGGCATTAGGGAGCGGGAGTAGAAGGGTAGAGGCAAGGAAGATGTCTCTGTGATTTACATTTGTCTTCACAAGAGGAGTGAGAGCTGCAAACCGGGAGCAGGACTGATGCAGGCGATGGGGAGGGTCTCTATGGAGACGCTCAACAAGACTGAAAACACTCCTTTGGAAAGGTCCTGGACAGATTCCGGCCCTCAAAGGGAGGGTTTTACCACCAGATTCTGCACTTCTTTTCCCCGCAGGCTGTTTCCCAGTGCCTCACAGCTAAAGTTAAAATGAGGGGTTTCTGACAGAACAAACAAACAAGGAGTGAATTATATTCCATTTCCCCGTCAATAACTTCTCCCCAACCCAGTCGTCTTATCATCATAAAAAGTCCATTAGGCAGTAATTGGGGAGGCAGCAGAACGTGGGGCTGGGCCGTGGAACACGAGCGCGCTCGCTCCCCAACTGGCCTTTTCTGGGAAGGCAGACAGGATAATTATAGGCTTCAGACAGAGACTTCCTCTTACTGTCAGCAGCTCCTGGCTCCCTTCAGGGAGATGGGACTGGCGAGGCTGGGAAGGGAGGGTAAAAAAAGACCAAGGATGGTTTTTTTAGATGTGAAATGCTTCCACCTTGCTATTCCCCTGCTGCTGATCCACCAAAGCCTGCACCCACCTCAGCAAAGCTGGGCTATACAGGACTGAAGGCAGGTTTATTCCCTGATGAACACAAGGGAATGGCACTTGAAAGATTCCTCCCTCTCCCTTCTTGCAAGGCCCCAGAGAACGAAGGAGAGCAGTGAAGGATATGACCCAGCATGGGATTTGACACAAGCAGAAGATGGGTGAGATAGATTGAGAATTCATTTCATCCCCCTCTGCTACCCGGGCTGTCCAACAACCCCAATGCCTCCTCCTTTCTGACACCAGCCTGCGCTGCCAGCTTGCACCCTGCCCTTCAGCCCGGATGAGGCAGCACACCTTCCATAGCCAGCACTGTACCAAGCTGTTCTTGCCAGGAGGTTTGTCATTTTAGGGATCTGGCACATCCATACAGCCTTCAGGCTCCTATCTGTAACTCACTCGGATACAGACCCTTTGGAAGAGGAGGTACGAGCCTGCAGCAGTGGAAGCAGGGTAAGACTGAGGCTACCAAAGATCTATTCCTAGTTCTGACACCCAAGGTGAGAAAAACCACGTTATCCTGCCTGCTGGAGGGAAAGCATAATCCTTCCTTCTGGTCTAGTTTTCAGAGATGGGACCAGGCCTTATCGCAGGGGAACAGCAGCTAGCACGAAGTCATCCAGCTTCAGCAGGAATTCTCCAGGCTACCATCATACATCCATATGTATGGAAGGGATCCACCTCTCTCCATAGCACACAAGGTGTTTGTCACTGCCATAGATCGGTCACAAACTCAGTGCCTGGCACCTATCATAAAGAAAAAGAGCATGCAGGAAGCCCTCAGGCCCAAGCACATCCTATCCATAGAGGCAGGCAAAGAACAACGAGAGCTGAAGGATCTTCCTGGCTCGCTGGGTGATGATCACAGGAGCCAGTCTCAAGGTGATCTTCAACAGCTCATCTGCAGAATACCTCCAGTGTCACTGTATACACTCATTCCAACAGATCCACGTCCAGGCTGAAGAGCTGGCACTCACCGGCACGCTCTGCCTGATGAATAAACCCAGCAGCTCCACGGAGGTGAGGGAGGAAGAGGATGGAGCCAACTTAATTTGACTTTATTAATTAAAACACCACCAAGCTTCCTCACCACACCACTCTGTGGGGGCTTGGGGAGAGGGCGGGGGGGGGGGGGAGCTATGCTCATTAATTATGCAGAGAATGCAAAGCTATAGGCTTCTGAATGAGCTGAAAGTGAGGAGGAACCCGTTCAGAGCGGGCAGAAACGGCTCCCCAAGGCAGCTGAGATTTCTCTTGCAACTTCAAAGGACAATAAATTATTCAGCGCGCTCGCGCCACTCCGCACGCTCTCACACTCTCTCCCCTTCTCAATTTTAAGCTCCTGAGTCAATTAAAGGTTTGTAGGACTCGGGGAAACTTTGTGGAATGCTAAACCACGCGCAGCTCCTTCTGTTGAGCTGGGTTTGGTTTCTTCCTTCTTTAAAGCTTTGCTTTTCCTCTCGGCCTCAAAAGGCAGCAGAAATGATGCTGTGCATTAGAGATGAAGCTACCAGCATTGGGTTGAAGTTAGCCTGCATGGTACAGCAATGTTTCATGTCTGCAACAAGCAAGACGGGACATGCTTCATCTTCTCTGTGCAATGCTGCTGTGAAAACAGGTCAAGCCATATTCCATGTCAACTGTGTGAATCATTCATTGCAATAGCCCCTTTCAAAGTCTTAGTGGTGGATGTCCAGAATGCATTTCTAATGCTGTCTTCTGGCACTCTTCAGGTCCAGGTTAGCTGCGATCTCTTCCACAGTCACGCTGTTATCTGCTGTGCCCTTGGACCGAACGAGCGGCTCCTCTGCCAAGCCCTAACAGGGCTGTTTAACGTTTGCAGTATGAGAACCCCAACCCAAGCCTGAGCCTGATTACACCGGACATCAACATGGCAAGAGAAGCCCTTGCTCAGAAAAGCAAACCTGGGCAAGCAAAAGGAGGGCAGGAGGGTTGAGAGGTGCAGTCACAGAGCAAGGATGCTCCCGACTCCCCTGCAGTGCCCACTGATGGTTCTGCATGCAGCAGATGGCATAAAACGTGACTGCGTTCATGAACTTTAACAACCCCCCCAAATTAAAGGCAGCTGCAGTGCAGGGAACATCACAGCAGCTTTCTAAGGTGGGAACTGGGACCAATTAAGTTGCAAGAGAACATCCTTGACTGGAGGGGAAGAGTGGCACAGAGTAAATGAAACTGTTCTTCAGAGATTGTGTCCCACAGGCCAACTCGAGCCCAGATTCCATCCCACACACACTCAACAACGACATTCCTCTGGTCAGACAGCCTTGGGATGCACTCTGCTTGCCTTCTAAGAATAATATTGGGCTTGCCAGGCCACACAAAGGGTGGGAATACCCTCAGAGATTCCCTTCAGTGACCCGGGAGATTCCTATCTCACTGGTCTTGAAAAGACACAACCACACAGCCCTTGGCAAGCGGATGAAAAGCTGATGTGAGCCAGGGTCTTGGGGAGATAACCAACGCAAGAACTGAGTGAAAAGGACACCCAAAGGGGAAAGTCCCAAAGGAATAATTATTGGCTTCCTGGTAAAGCCTGACCCAGAGTGAAAGCCCTCATTCTGGCACCCAGGTCTGGTGAAGACACACTTCTCCTGTCTCACACATACTCCCTAGATGACATTTCCACACAAGGCGCTTGTTTACACAACAAACAGATGCTCTTTTCCCCTAACTTAACCATCTAATGAAGCTGAGCAGCAAGAACCTCTGGTTGGGAAAAGATCCTTTACCAGAAGACACCCACGACTGGGTTCCAAGCACCCGTGCCTGCTGCTGTCCCCAGGTGCTCCTCAGCAGACATTAATCTAATAAGCATTTGCAGTGTGGGGCACAGCTGAGACCCGGGAGGTGAGAGCATCTCCTGCCCCCAAGGAAGCACTTTCAAAAGATGACTGATTTCCTCTCCAGTTCTTATAGGAGGCAAACAGAAAAGAGCCAAAGAGCTACATCACTCAATCCAAGCAGGGAAGGTTTAATTTCATCAGGCACTTAAACAAGGTGACACAGAAGCTTAATTCAGTGTCCTTGAGTGGGATGACAACCAGCCCAGAACCCTCAGCAACCACAGCCTGGGTGGCAGCTGGCAGCTGGAGAAGGCAGCAAAGGAAAGGGCAATTCAGAAACAAGGACAGCAAGGCATCTCCTTGCCTACATGGGGAACACAGGCAGCAAGAGGATCTGGGGGGAAGCAGGGATCTCTGCCTTCAAGGAGGATGCAATTCTGATGCTGCCTCCTCCTGCATACTATGAAGACTCCAGCACTGAAGGAACAGTGTGCAACACTAAGCTCATCACTCACCAACTGACCACACAACCTCCTACATGTCCCCACCTTAACTTCTTCACTCCCTTCAGCCCATACCCATGGAGAAAACACCCTTATGCACTATCCCCCTGGATCCTGACTTCCAGCAGGCACACTGCCATGTACCTGAATTGCTTGTGTGGCAGTTCAGCCTCTCCTCCTTTCAACATCTCCCTTCCCTTGAGTCAGTGCTGTTCCATTGTCACATACCAGTCTCAAACACTTACAAATGGAGCAGCTTTCTCCCACAGTGGAGGAAGATTCACTTCTCATTGATGTCATCTTAACACGTCTAAGATGGAGCTTCCTTGATTTCTACTACCATCTTATCTGACAACTGCTGTCTTGGCCAACAACAGATCAAAGCCAGGACCTCCAGAGCTAAAAGCTGTGAGCTCTGCTGCGGAGGCTAATCCTCTGTGGATAAAAGCATGGGAGGGACCATTCAGCAGAGAGGAGTCAGATGCATCTCTAAGTTGCTGGGATCTGGATCTCAGCGAGACAAGCCTGCAGCCAGCCACCATGAAGCACACACATTCCACACACCTTTCTTCATTGCACCAGCTCCCAAAACACAGTGCTGCTTCATCAGCCTGAACATGGACAGGCTGAGAACACTGGGGCTGTTCAGCCTGGAGAAGAGAAGCTGCGTGGAGACCTCAGAGCAGCTTCCAGTGTCTGAAGGGGGCTACAAGGATGCTGGAGAGGGGCTCTTCATCCTGTGCTTCTCTGATTATGACCTGCTCGAGCTCCAATCCCAACCCACCACACGTGTTTTCCACCCTCTCCACCAGCCCCACACGCGTGGTGCAGCCCCTGCTGCCATCTGCTGCCAGGCTCCACGGATGCTCTGCAGCTCATGGAGCACGAGAGAGCCCCCCGCACACATGGGCCCAGCATGAATGATTCTGCTCTGCAAATTACCAGTGGAGCAAGGGCAACGACAAGGGAAGCGAGCCAGGGTAATGCGTCATCAAAGGGGCTTTATTCTCTTATTTTGTCAACTGCAATTTAGATTTAATTATTTATGGTAATACTTCAGAGTGCGCTGGTAAGCGTTCTGTAATGTCATTTATAAAAGGAAGGAAACCTAAGTAATAACTAATGTTTGCTACTGCATCTGCTATTAAATCTTTGCTGGGGTGGAGAGAGCCACACACCAGCCTCCTGTGTATGCAAAGCACCAATTAGCAAAGCACTATTGTAAAATGCAAAGGTTTAATCAATGGGAAAAATGCACTTGAAAACAGTGAGCATGCTGATTTCAGTTATCCAACCCACCGCATTTCTATACAGTAAGCAGCCTTTTATCTGTAACTGAGGAGCACTTGGCAGTGGGTACAGTGCTCCTCCAGGTAGCAGAAGAGGGCAAGAGAACCTGGCCACTGCCCCAAGGCCCAGCCAAACGCACTCTTCACAGTGCTGGCAGGAAACATCCCATCCAGCTCCAGCCACCGAGGTGAGACTGATTTTGCCTACGCACACAATGAGCTGTTTCAAGGTGCACACTGCAGAGGTTTCATGACTCAGGTTGGGTCTGACTGGGAAAAACAAGGCTTGGTTCTGTGCCCAGGTCCAGCAGCCATTTGGGAAACTATTCCCTTCCCCAGCCCCATATCCCCACCTCATCTGTCCATGCTGTTGGGTTTTCTCCCAGCTCTATAGGGCACAGGTCCTGCCTTTGGCTGTGCAGCACATGTGGGCACAGCTCTTAGGGAAGGGCTCCCCTAACTTACTGCAGCAACGCAGATTAATGCTGCTTGTACAACCAGCTGAATCCTTAACAAAATAACACATTCCAGTTAATGAGAGGCCATTGAAAATAATCCTGGAGCGAGCAATTTCCAGGTCTGTGGCTGCCTCTGACCATATAGAAGAAACAAAGAAAGTGTCCGTACACAACCAAAGAAAAAGAGAAGAAACAGGTCTGCTTTCTACCTCCCAGTGGTCATCCTCGTCAGCTTCCCAAGGAAGAACAGCAGGCAGAGAGTGGTGTGGTGCTTTGGGTTTTTCATTTAAATGGCAGTTTCCTTTAAATAGAACGTTCCTGCCACGGAAAGATTTAAATCACTGACTGAGATCAATTAGCCTGGGAAACAAGGGAAGTATTTTAATGGCCCTTTGATTGCAGAGGCCACAGCTCCTCCAGCGCTGCACTGGAAGAGGCAAGTTCCAGCTTTCAGCCCCATGTTTTGCTGCAAGGGAAGCCGATCCCCTGCGGAGCTGGGAAGGTCCTGCCCTCCAGGAGCTTCCCAGGAGAGTCCCAGGGCTTTCCTACCTGTGATGCTGGGCTTCCCACCGCAGCAGGGACACCAGCCCAGGGCAGCACAGACCCTGGGGGCTGCAAAGCCTTGGCAGCCCCTCTGCTGAATTAGGGCAGGAAATCGGGTCAGCGCCATGGCAAGCACCAGCCAAATGGAAGGCAGCCAAGGGATTACACGAGAGGCAGTGTGAGAGAGCCCAGGGCCATCTGATGGGAGAGGACACTGTCAGAACAGAGTGACAGCTCCTCACACAGCCTCTGCAGTTGTGACAGACAAAGCTGTTTGCTGCTCGCATGCCTCAGTGGGGAGCACTGCAGACCGGCTCCGATGCTCCTGACTGTGCTCTCCAGGAGGAATTCAGCTGCCTCTCCAAGATCAGGAGCTACCAACTCAGCAGCACCAGCAGCAAACAGACAGCAAGGGCCATGGGGCAATTCCAACAACTGGCATCCCCAAAGGCAGACAGGTCAGGGAGGTGCTGAAGTGCTCAACGGGTTAGGAGAAGAGACAATGTCCGGCCCAACTTCAGCTGTACCTCAAGCAGGTAGGAGCACCCTCACCTTGGACACTGCATCCTGCAACCGCAACGTTCCCTATCTCTCAGCACCAGGAATTAGAAAAGCACAAAACCTCCCCATTCAGGATCCAAGGACACTGCAGAGCTACAGAAGAGAGAAACTTGGCTGCGAGCAGCAAGGTGGCTGCTGAGCAGTGACAGATTTCAGCAGGGCTTGGGCCACACAGCTGGTGCCTTCTGCCTTCCTGAGGGCAGGTTTCCACCACAAGTGCTTCGGAACAGCCACACAGCACGTGGGATCTCCCAGCTCTGATGGAACCTCCGAGATCTCATCCCACAGGAGACAAGGATGGACAAGATGCTTGTTCCTTCTCAGCAAAACCAAACCCATGGGAAAACCAAAGCCACAGAGCCATGATTTTGAGCAGCTTGGATCCTGAGGAGTGCCCACTCCCAGCAGTGAGCACCCAGGGCTTGGGGTACACTTAAAAAGACCCCAATTTTCACAAGCATGGAGCCATCGCAGGACGTGATTCAGGGTCCTATTTACACAGAGAGGCACCTGCACACACATGAACTCTCCATCTGTGCCTGCAAAGCTGTACTGCTTGCTTTGAAAACAAGAGCAGAGTGGTTTAGCCAAGAGTGTTACGGCAAACCAGTGGCAAGAACAGGACCCTGGAGTCCTGACATGGGATTTGCCACCGTAACCATCCCCTCTACTGCATAAAGAGCCAGGAATGGAGATTACTGCTTTGCAATTTCCTGCCTTTGGAGGAGCCAATGGAGGTAGCAGCGCCCACCTTCACAAGCCAATGAGGCCACTTGTTCCAGCTGTGCCCAGGTGGAACACAGCAGCTCCAATGGTAGCTTGACCATCTACACTAGGTGCTCATAGCATTAAGCATGTGTCCTGGATGCTCACAGCCTTAGCTATCTACTTTAGGTGCTCACAACATTAACCATGTATCCTGGATGCTCATAGCCTTAACTATCGACCATAGGTGCTGACAAAGAACCTACAAGGGCACTGGCTGCAACATCCTGGATAAATACTTGAGCAAAAGGCTGGAGCCAGGCTCCTTGCTGCCAAGCACTGCACTGCTCCTGCTACTCCAGACAGCCGTGGTTCAAACTGGAGCTTCGTGTCTTTATGAACACCAGCGGCACCATCTGAGGTCCAGCCTGAGCCACAGCTGCACACCAAAAAAGTGACCCTAGAACACATCTCCCAGCAAGAGCAGGATCTGCTCATGGTTGTAAACCCTGATACCAAAGTGATTACACTGAACGCTGTCACAGGCTGTGCTGAGCACAGCAGCCCTCTCACCAGCTCCAAGCAGCTTTGTGGGGAGGCAAAAAAGCCCTAATTCAATCAGCTTGGCGGAGTCTATTCCCCACTGATCCCAAGCGATCAGCCTCCACGTCAAAGGAACATTACATTGGAGTCGATGGAGATTTTCACTTGGGTTTTTTTCTGCTTCCCCTTTTCCTTTTTTTAAAGCAAGAATTGAAAGGCAGCAAACCTAAAACTGTGTTCAACTGGCCTCGGTTCACTCAGGAGCAGCAGAAACGTAACATCCTCTCTTTGGATGCTGTTTTGAATCCAGCCCCAGCAAGGAATGGGACAACAATCACCAGTGTCTGACATGCCTGAAAGGCAAGAGCAGGAGCAGGAGAGGGAGCAGCAGGAGCTGCCGGGCACTTCCCTTCTCTCCAGTTCTTTGGGAATTTTAGGGGTAACCTGTGCTGGCCGGTTCACAGCAGGGGAGCAGCAGTAACTTACTTTCAGCGACGCAGCCTATCAGCAGCACAGACAGGAGGTTCACGAGGGAGAGCAGCGAAGACATCCCAGGGCTGGGAAGGATCCTCATCCTCTGCAGTGGCCTTCAGCCCCAGCCGGAAGGCTCCGGCTCAGCAGGACTCGCGGCGTCTCCCCAGCGTTGTCAGCACCTGCGGAGGCACAAAGGCACTCAGAGGGAGGAAGCGGCATCCATGGGGAGCAGACACCCAAACGGAGCCCCGAGAGAGCCCTTGCTGTGGGGGGGGAGGCCAGGCAGCCTTCGCCTTGGTACCACAAAGGACTCGGGTCAGAAATTGCCCTGAAAGGACAATTTTTCCACATAAGCACAGGGCAGGCAAAGGAATCCAGAAAGCTGGCACTGGAGGAGCCATGCAGGGGGACTGCTGCCTTGCCTGGGCAGGCTCTGTGCTGTGCAGCTCCCATCACCCCAGCCTGACCCTCAGCCCTGGCATCAGCATCCTGAAGGCAAATGCACACTGCCAAGTCTCCCGGGATCCCTACCATAAGCTGTGATCACAGCAGCTCTCCTGCGTGTCCCACAGTCCCTATGCTGCCCAGTGCCTCAGTTTTCCCACACACAGCTCCAAGGGCTGGGCAGAAAACACTGAGCCCAAAAGACGGTCCTGCCTGAAGAATGGAGTGTCCCATGGTGTATTTCCAAGCCTGGCTCTTCCCCCCTGGAAGCAGCCCCTCTTCTCCACTCAAACAAATCCCAAACCCACTCCACAACGCAGGCCGTGGTGCTGGCAAACACATTCAGAGCAGCCACACAGAGGAACAGCATTACAGAGCTAACACAAAACTGGCAGAGATAAAACCTGGAGCAAGAGGTACCACAGTTAATCCTGATGGATCCTAAGGTACATTCCCATGGCGGCAATGCCTGGCTCCCAAAGGAGCTGCCTGCTTGCAGTTTTATCCTGATCCCTTTTCAAAGCTGGAATGGCATTAAGGGAGCTGCATTCTTAGCAGCTACCCCAGGCCTGCGTGTCAGTGCTGGGAAACGCTTCACCCTCCAGTGACAGAGGTGAGCTTTGCCCCAGAAGGGCTGAAAATAGAGTGAAAACTGCGGCCACAACCTCCTCATAGGGTCATCAGCTGAAGAGGTTCCCCCACCAGCTACTGAGCACCGGAACAATGGGATGCAGTGGTGTGAAGGATGCTCTCAGATGTGCATGGATTCCCTCCTGCCATCAGTTACCCCAATTAAAAATCAAACCTGGAGTTTATCACCTTTTGGAGAAGAGCCAGGTAGGGGATATTGTACAGGATCAAAGGCTTTCAAAGCACTAAGGGGATAGTGAGGTTGCTTAAGCTTTCTGATACACATCAGGGTAAGAGACCGTTGGGACAGGCAGGGTGAAGGAGCATTTTAATCCTTTTCTGTCCCGTTAACTCTCCAAGGCTGGACTGGACAGAATGAAAAGCAAAGGCAGGATAAACACAAAGCCCTCGTATGTACCCAGCCCTAAAGAGCAACTTCTCAGTGACAGCTTTGGACTTGCCCTTTGAGGTTTACAAAGCCTCTGCTGTGCGCTCTGTGTTAGCCCAGCTCCATCGTGCTTCAGCGCTGCCTTGTGCAAAGCAAGCAGAAATACTGACACTGTCACAAAAAAGAGACCAAATTGGGATTATAGCACTAGGAATCTCTTCAAATGTTTGTTCTAGACACAGTCAGAGGAACACAAAGGCTCCAGCCAGACTTAACACGGGGTTCACAGGGTTCCAGGGCACAGAACAACGCATTGGGGTTTCTTTTGTTGTTGTCAGAGGCGAGTAGAGACTGGGAACGTTCTGAATAGCTGTGATGGGAAGTGCTCATTAAACCGGGGATGTGGTGGCAATGCCAGCACAACAAATGGGACCGTGATGCTGTTCGCTGGCTCTCCCTTCTCCAGCCATGCAGCTCCTAGCTCCCACCAGTGAGGCTGGAGGAGGACAGGGCTGGAGTCAGAGAGAGCATCCTCCCAATCACATCAGTTCTCTGTTACCCCCTCAAAGGGCAGAGCAGTGCAGAAGCTCTTGGTTCTCTATATCAGAGCAATATCCCCCCCGCCACAGCCCCAGTAAATGCCTCCAAACACCAGCTTGAGCCTCATCTGCTCTCCAAACGCAGCACCAGTGACCCTCCATGGCTCAGAGCAGCCAAGAGGCTGCAATACCCATGCAGCACCCCCCAAGGAACCCCCGATGCTGGAGATGAACACAGGCAGCTCTGCTCCCCCACATTTAGCACAGCTTTTCACGCTGTAACAGGCTCCGATAGAGAAGGTCTGGTAAAGGGGATACAGCAACAGCTCCAAGATTAGAAAAGGAGATGCCAGAGGGTGACACTTCCGCTCCGGTGCTAATGTGCTTCCCGAGCCCTTGACGAAGACAGAAAGTGCTGGCAGAGATATCAAGACATGTCAGCTTCAATCCAGCAACTCATCCTTCAGAGCAGGTCCATCACTGCCTCTCTGCCCCTGGCCATGGGATTTTCAGGACACCAAGATGTGCACCCACCTGGATCTCTCATGGATAGCAAGGAGAGACTGGGACAGGAGCTTGCTCTGCTTCCCTGGCAGCACCCTGACAATAGGGAGACTGGAAACAAACCCTAATCCTCAGCATGATCCCTGCCTACAATGCAGACCACGCCACATGTGGCAAGCCAGCCGCCATGCAGCAAGGCTCTCCTGCCCTCCTGGCAGTGCTGAATTCAAGTGGGAATGGCTTTGAGGAATGCTCAAACCACAAGGGCTCTATCCCAAATCCTCTTCCCCTCTGCTTACCTTGTCTATGCTCTTGGAAGCAGGTTTGCATCACTCCTGCCTGGCTGCTGAGCACCCAGCCAAGGCCCTGGCACCACACAAGTCAACATAATGGCAGTTTTCCTGCACTGCTCCATGGACCTTCAAACCCTCTCTGAATGCTCTGGCACAAGATCTCCTGCAATGGAAGCAAACCACCTAATAGACCTCAATCCTTGCTAAAGAATGCAATTAAGCGAAGCCATGCCCCCCCGTGGGGTCAGATTTGTGCTAGATACGGTCACATTTCAGGAATAAGATTAATTCTTACAGTAAAAGGGCTCCTGTAAGGCTTCATTCTGTGCACAGCCTAATCTCCAGCTCTGTCTGTGCAAGCGTGCACCTCATCAGTGCCGAGCACAGGATCTGCACAAGTATTGTTAGCAATAATCAAACTGCAAGGAGCAGCTTCCCGCTGTGGCTCCCGCAGCCAGGATGGAGCAAGGGAGCCAAGGGTGCAAGGCACAAAGGGGGAAATGCTCAGCAGCACCCACATTTCTTAAGAGCTTAAGTTCCACTGAGAGTCAAAGGGACTTAACTTAAGCCGCTAAGATGCTTGTGAAGCTTTTCCTCCCATTACAGAGGGTGCTGGACACCCAACTCCCCTAAGCCACTTTGAGGGGATACAGGAGGAGGGGCCCTGATCTTCAGAGCAGTTAGGGTGGCTCGGTCCTCACTGCTTCAAGAGGAGCCTGTGGGAGATGCTGCAGTTACAGCTGCGGGGATGGGTCAGCCCTATGCAGGCACGTTGCCATGTGGGGCTTTTCCTTTGCCCTCACGGAGCCAGTGATAGAAATGTCAGTTCTGCATTTAAAAAACCATAAACCCAGGAGGGAGGGAGCATCCCTTCATTTCAGATTCACTGGAACAGAACAATTTGAAGACCAGTAGCACCACAGAAGCATTTGGGCTTCTCTTCTGTTTCAGCCGCCTGCGGAAGGGAGAAGGGTGACTTTAAAGCAATTCCCTGCAAAAAAGTTCTATCCAGATCCAGCAGATGATTAAACATCTTCATTTTCAGCAGCTGCTGCAGGAGAATGACTCCCATTAGACATATCAATCGGAGCAAACACCTCGCAGGCAGAGGGCTGTGCTGAGGTCTCTTTTCCTCCCAGCAGCACCAGCTTAGTTTGTGCTGCGTATTAACCAAGGGCACTGGGTCACTTCATTTCCTCCCAGCAACCTCTTTATAGAGAGGAGGAAAAGCTTTTAGCACAACCACGAGCTCATTTGTCACCTCCCCTGGGGATGGGAGAGACCAGATTTCAATTTGCCACCCCACGTTCCTTGCTTGCTCCCATCTAACACCCTGCCCTGGGCAAACCCAGCACCACCAGGGCTGGGACCAGGAGCCAATGCTGGAGGCTTGTGCTATGTGTTTGGATCGGGGCCAGGACCCTATGTGGCATCTTCCATGGGAGCAAGGAGATGTCAATGTGCTGTGCTGTCCCATGTGGGCCATGTCCCACATTCAAGCTGCTTTGCTGGCAAGTGTGAGCCTCTTTTCCTGGGGAAACAGAGCAAAAGGTGTGGAGGAGGCCCTGGGTGACATGGTTTAATGGGAGCACCTTGGCAGCGCTGGGGTAACGGTTAGACTTGGTGATCTTAAAGGTCTTTTCCAACCGAGTTGATTCTATGAAGATATGAGCATTGAAGTACTTGTTTCTAATGCTTATTCCTCCTCTCCAGCCACCCTCGTGCTGACCAGCAAAACCCTATTTAATGATGGAGAGAGCCCACAGCCATCCCAGTTCCCTACCAGGCACCTGAAAGCCTGTGATGGTGATGCCTCGGCTCGAAAAGCAGCCGTGAGCACATGGGGCTGCCATGCACCCACAGCACCAACTTCCCCACAGCTTCAATACACCTTGAGAACACAAATACACCCTGCCCACCAGCAAAGCTCACCTCAAGACTAAGCGGTGGCTTTAGGTGCCCAGCTCCAAGGGCTGGGCAGAAAACACTGAGCCCAAAAGACGGTCCTGCCTGAAGAATGGAGTGTCCCATGGCGTATTTCCAAGCCTGGCTCTTCCCCCCTGGAAGCAGCCCCTCTTCTCCACTCAAACAACTCCCAAACCCACTCCACAACGCAGGCCGTGGTGCTGGCAAACACAATTAGAGCAGCCGGTGAAGATGCTTCAGAGATGAGCACCACTGTTTATCTAGCAGGGAGCTCCTTAGATCTTAAAATAATATTTACAAGAAAGAGGCAGAGTATTATCTTCCATGGGGAAACAAACACAGATGGAGAAAAAAAGCGCTTTGATCAGGGCTGTCTCGGTCCTATACGCTGCTTTTCATCCCCAGATCTCCAAGTGCTTTAATATGACAGTATTATCCCTTTTTACAATGTGGGGAACCAGAAGAAGCTGCACACTAAGGCAGTGCTCTGAGCATGAAGTGACACCGCACGCACAGACACACACACATCCTTTTTCTTCCTTCCTGCAGGACTTCTGGTCCTCCCACGACTGCAAAGTGTCCAGTGCTGTCCTCAGGCAACAGGCACAAGGAAGCCTGTGCTGGCGGCAGCTCCACAGCACGGCCACAGAGACAAAGGCAATGCCAGGAGCATCCTCCTGGGCTGGAGACTTCTCCTCTGTGGCCTCCCCTCTTCCTCTTTGCAGACAGGGCAGGAGCTGGGTTCTCCTCTGAGATGCACAAAGGCAGGGAAGCATCTGATCCAGGATCATGTATTTCCCCTCTGCCCCATCCCTTTCCCCTCGCTCACACACAACCACACACCACCCTTTAGCATTTACCAACAAACCATCGCAGATCCGCACCAGGCGCCTGACAGCATCCGCGGGCCTCAACAACTCCATTTCCTCTTGGTTCAGGGTAATACTTGGTGTCTCTTTCTTTCTCTTTTCCAGGCCCTCGAGCTTTATTTATTTATTTCAGGAGTCATTCATCATTAGCCCCAGCTCTGCTGCCTGACAGACTGCCTGCTCCTTGGGGCACAGGCTGCATCTCGCCTCCGCGCCCACCACGCGCGCGCCGCCAGCGCTGGGTAAATAATCATCCGTCAGCCTCATCCTGCAGCATCCTCAGCACAAAAGGATCACCTCCAGCTTCCGGGAGAACGCATCGTGCTGAAGAGAGAATCACCAGCATCCCCTGCCAGAGCACCTGCACCCCACGCCGGGGGGATGCCGAAACAGAAGGCAGCAAAGCATCAAGCCAGGCCAGGAGCATGGGAGACCAGGCCCTGCCCGCAGGGTCCCATCGCTCCGGGGCAGGACTGCAGCATCCTGCCCCCCTGTTGCTGCAATGAGATTGTGTCCAACCAAAGCATCTTCCCCCAGCCTTCAGCCCAAGCAGATGTCAGAAAATAGATGAAAAATCGAAAGAAGAAAGAAATGGAGGGAAGTTAATTAAGAACATGGGGCACTTTATCAGTTCCAGCTCAGAGTGCTGGTGCAGGATGTCACCAAGAACAACCTTCTCATTATAGGCAATTGCTGATCGATCGCCTCCACTTGTTATCTTCATCAGCGCTCTGAACCTGACACAGAGCATGTGGGACCTGCACCATGCCGGTGCTCCCATAGGAGCTCACTGCGGGTGCAGCATCCCTCTGCCACCAGCATCACCCAGGGATACCCCAGCTTCCTTCAGGTTTTACTTCCCAGGCAGACCCAGTCCTAACACGAGCTATGACAGAAATAACCCCTTAATCCCCAAACCACACACAGGCACACCTCAGGCCAAACCCAACCCTCCTTCCACACATAACACCCTGGAGAACCTGAACCAAGCTCTGCAGACCCAGGCAAAGGCCCCACTGAACCCGAAGAGGCTCCTGCTGCAGAACATGAAGTTGGCTTGAATTTACACTAAGACAGAGGAAAGCTTAACCCCCTGTGCATTCTACTTAGGGCCCTGCATAGCCAAGAGGGTAGAGAGGTGCTTTCTCATTCTGGAACAGATTTAAACCCCAGGGGCTGGAGCAGCTCAAGCCCACACACAGGCAAAAAAGCCTTGGGAAACAAAAAAGGGAAGAAACCTGTTTCCTCCTATGGCCTGTACTTGACATGGCCACTTGTGTGCACTGCCCTGGGTAGCCAGGCTGGCAGAGGACACAGGAGAGCTGCAATCCCTGCATCCCTGTGCAAGGATGGAGGCACCTGCACTCACTGCTTTCACAAACACAAGTGAGAGGAAATAAAAGTAGTGAAGCAAACACATCAAGTGTAACCTAATTACTACCTGGTGGTAAATGAAAACCATCGTGGCAACAGTGCAGCTGATGACCTGGTTTGTTTCCTCATCCACCATAAAACAGGTTCAGTTGTGCTCCAGTTAGGAAGGGCTGGAAGCAATGGTGGGAATGGGAGGCTGAGCCTGGCACAAACCACTCCACAAATCCCCCTGCAGCCGAGGCCAGGGATCCTGAGCCACAGTAAGAAGGATAAAGAAGTTTGTCTGCCTTTGTCCACATCACTGAGCTGGCTTCACCACCATGGCTTAGGGACCAGCAAGTAAAGCTAATCAGGGTTCTTATCTTCCCTGTTCAGAAGCCCTGCATGGGAGGATCCATCCCCGCACACTATGGAGAGAGGGACTCTTCATCAGCCACTGTAGTGACAGGACAAGGGGTGATGGGTTCAATCTGGAACAAGGGAAGTTCAGGTTGGATATAAAGGTGTGAGGGTGCTGAGGCGCTGGCACAGGGTACCCAGAGAAGTGGTGAATGCTCCATCCCTGGCAGTGTCCAAGTGCAGAGTTGTGGGTGACATGGTCTAGGGTGAGGGGTCCCTGTCCATAGCAGGGGGCTGGCACTGGATGTGCTTAAGGTCCTTTCCAACCCAACCCATTCCATGATTCTATAAACCCTAACCCACCACCAGCCCGCACACAGGGCAAGGTGGCTCCTGCCAGCCCATCAATGCCTGTCTAGTCCAACCTGCCTTTTCCTTCAGTATTCGATATCCCTCCATTTCCTTGCCAGGCGCTCCAGCCCTGCCAGCCAACACAGGGGGTTAAACTCCGTAAAGAGGATTTGGTTTTGAGCTTCCAAGACAGAAGATGAGCAAATCCCTTCCCTTGCTCTGGCAGGAATCCTGTGTCTCAGACCCACCAGCCAGGGGAGATTAAGAAAGGAGGAGAGAAAGGAAAAAAAAACATCCATCACTCAGTGCCATGATCTCAGCTGAACCCAAGAGCTAAGCTGGGAGGATGCTAGGGCACTGCTTGGGCTGGTGGAGCCCTGCAGACCAGCAGCCACCAGAGCAGAGCCGGCTCTCTCAGGCTGTGCTGCTCAAGGTCAGCAACAGGGCCAGGTCCATGCTCCCTGCTCACTCTCCCTCTGATTTCATTCTGGCCTGTCCATCATAGGGAAGCCTCTGGCTCTTGTCTTTGTAAAGAGCCCCCAGCTCCAGAGGGTGCCTTTAGGACTTTAATGCATTGAAGAAAGCCCCACAGAACACAGCAGCGTGGCCAGGCAGGGCTCTACTGCAATCCTCACCTCCCGGATGAGCTGCACCATTAACAGGCTGCTAAATGAGCAGGAGCTGGGCTCATCCTCGCAGTGCTGCAGCTCCTGCCTGGCAGCCTCATCCCACCCTGCTGCCTCGCTCCTATTAACAATGATTCTCCTGCCTTTCTGCTCCGAGCCGCTGCAGAGCGCGGTCCTGTCGGGATAACACACATCCATCCCAGAGGGTACGGTAAAGGGACCCAGCCACAGCCCATCCACACCAGGGATGCATCAGAGACAGCTTAGAACATTCACAAGCATTCCGAGATTGAGAATATCCCTTCTCCAGCAGGCTGCAGGAAAGGAGCTTGTGAGAGCACCCCATTACCCAGGACTCAAACAGGCCCCACCTAGCAGGCGCTTCAGTTTGTATCTGACTTTAAACCAAGAGAAGGGAGGTTTTGACAAGCTGGTGACATCACCTCGTGTCTTTGTTACCCATCAGGCAGCACAAAGATCAGGCAAAGAGAATCTTTCGAGTAGGCTGGCTCAGTATTCCTGACAGTGCTCCTGTCATGGCAAGCAGCACGGATGCACCTCTCCCAGGAGAGGGGGGGGCAATGAATTAAACATGCAATAATATTTACTCTGCAGGTGAAGACCCTCATCCTGCAACGGGTGGGGAGGAGGAGGATGCTTCCTGTTCTCCATTTTCCCCAGGGCAAGGAAAAGCAGCTTCTTGCACTCGTGATGCCCAAAGCTGTCCCATGCCCAGGAGCCCTCTGCCTGCCCCACCAGTGCTTGCTGATGACTTGTCCATCCTCACAGGCACAGAGCCAAACAGAAAGGGTCCAACACCAAAACTCTCTTTCATCGTTCAGAAGCCACCATACTACAGGGAATGCTTTTCTTCTCCCTGCACCGGGAAATGCAAATTCATTCTGACCCCATCCATTACTGAAGGGAGAAATCTGATGCCCCTTGAAAGGCAAAACTTGCTGCTTCCTCCCCATGCAAGGGGAAAATAGATGGGGGAGAAAGAGCTGAGCACCATCTGCAAGCCCTTGGGATTTACAACACACTCTGCTTTTAGGACCTGACCCACAGCATCCCACATCCCAGCCTCTCAAATGGTTCATTTATCCCCAGCTAATTCCTGCTGCATCCCACTCAACAGCCGCTTGTGCTGCTCCTTGCTCCAGCCATGCAGCGCGAGGATAAACCCACTGCATGGATGGACCCAGCATGGGAACAGGGAAGAAAACAAGGAGTGGGGGAACCCCAAACGCTTCTCATGGACAAACTTCATTCCCATTCACTGGCCTGAATTCCAGCTCACTCCATACCTCACAGCCAGGGTGGTTCTTACCTAAGGGAGTTCAATGCCTCCAGCAACAATTAAAGCTTTTAACGATGTCCATGACCTTGCTAAGCCCTGAGCAGCCTTCACCCAGTGCTCTCTGTGCTGATAACCACAGCAAGGATGGGTGCTGGGCTGCCTGCAATATTTATGGCCATCGGAGATTGCTCTTCCCTCCCCATCAGGATCCCCCCTCGTGCGCTCCAGCAGCGCCCATCACTGCTCTCCTCCCAGAACATGGGCACGGCTCCGGAGCACCAAGGCAGGGTGCCAAGGCGGGATTGGATTTTGGTTTTAAAGCCTCCCCCCAGCCCCTTCCCACCACAGCTCCAGCTCGAGTTCCCTCGTTAATCTAATTGTTCTCCTAATGAAGATCTGCAATTCCTCAAACATTAATTACCAACGGCAGCAGCAGCAGCAGCTGTGGAACAAGAGCTCCCTGTTCCTAATAATACGCTTCACACTTTTGCCTGCCACAGCTCAATTTAGCTTTGCATGATTTGGCGAGGGGGAGATAAACAACCCTCCAGCTATGGGGAGCAGGGTCTGCAGACAGCCCCAGCAGGGGACCATGCTCCCCCCCATGTCCAAGTTGCTCTTGGAGCACTGTAAGGCCTTGGTTGGCTTCTCAAAACCCCTTTTTCTATTCCGAGTGGTCCAGGGTGGTGCCTCCATCTCCATCAGCTTTGAGCAGGTGTAAAGAGCTCTGCAAACAGCTGGACCAGCAGCAGCTGGATGCAGAAGAAGAGGTGCTACATCCTCATCTACAGCACAAAGAAACCAGCAAGAAAGCAAGAGGGAGGAAAACAAACACCAGCAGGATGAGCTCAGGCGGCCGGGAATGAGTCAGGAGCTGGAGGCAGAGCGAATGGGGAGAGTGGCTCCGGGGGGGCAGCGAGGGAAACCAGCCATGGCTCCAGCTATGGAGATGAAGGAAAACCAAACGCACAGGGCCAGAGCCAGCATCCTCACTGTGCTCTGGGGGGGGCAGCTGATCTTTCCCACCACAATCCATAACACAGCTGTGGAAAACCACTGCCCACATTCACTAAGGTCAATGTAAGGTTCTACCCTGTCACCTCCAGCCCAAGGGTGAGATGTGCTCAGCCATAGGAGAGCTGCCAACCCAGTCCCTCCTTACAAAAAGAGGCTCTAAAGCAGAGGTTGGGAGAGGCAGCTGGAACGACTGGAGCCAGCAATAGCTGGAGCAGCCCCTCTCGCCAGCGCTGCGCAGCCAAAAATACACAAGGGAACAAAGCAGCACATCCACACACACACACAAAGAGCCCACAAGAGCTTTCAGGGACAAAAGCAAACAAATGGATTTGTGAATAAATATTGATTTGACAGGAAGTCAGACAAACCCTTCCAAAAACACACGCTGGCACCGGGTCCCTCTCCCAGCAAGGAGCTGCCGTCATCATTCCATGGGTGCCTTTGCACCATCGCCACTTTGAGCTGCTCTGAGGGGTTTATCCTTGGGTTTATGTCATGGGAACCAATCCCAGCACTGCTGCTTTGCTGAAGTTCATCAGTGTGCCCACAAAGGGAATTTCAACACTTGCTTCCCACTGCAAAGCGAGTGTCTTAAGGGCAGGGGTGGGCACCAGGTCATCGCTGAACACATTGGGATCGTGGAGTGAAGTCCAGACCCATCACACATCAAGGACCTGCCCTTCCCCTGCCTCACACAGCCCTTTGTGATGGGTTAGTGATGCTCCTGCCCAACTCCACTTTGCTCCCTGTAGCCCAAGGAAGCATCAAGGCACGCCTGAGATGCCTTCAGTGGTTCCGCCTCACCTCCAAGCCTCGCTCTGCTCATGGGACCCAACAGTGACCGAGGTGGCAAACTCCACCATGGGAGGAGAAAGACCCCAACACCACTTTCAGAGGTCCTCAGGTCATGGCTGGAGCTTGGCCATGGAGCAGGTCTCATGCTGCACGCCGGGGCTCACCAGGCAGCAATCACGGATGTGATTCCAGGGTGAGCATCTCAGCATGGATCCTGCACCCCTCAAAACAAGTTCCCTTTGTTCAGGTCCATGCCAGCCCCACGAGCACCGTGAGGGGCCGGTGACGCTGATCACAGCTTTCCTGCTCATTTCTTTTCCAATGAGTGAATTAGCAGGCAGGCAGCTGACTCGAACATCCCCTTATCTCTGCTCCGAGCCCGCTGCTGAGGATTTGCATAATTTTAATCTTTCCCACCAATGAGCATGAAAAAATTAGTTTTCCACTATTTTATCTTCTCTTTGCGTTCAATAAACAGAGCTGGCGGCTTTGCTCCATGTGGTTTGACTGGGAGTCGTGAGGAGGAAGGAGGGACAGAAAATCCCACGTTTCCAAGTGCTTGGCCAGGTGGAAGGTTAAATGGGAGGAGGGAGATGGGGGAAGGCTCTGCCAAAGAGCTCCACAAACTGCAGCTGGAGACAGACTGAAGCCCAAATTTCCTTACCCAATCCCAGCTGTTTTCTCCAGAGTTCCTTTCCCATCTCCCAGCATCAGCAGCTTCCTCCCTTCATCAAGACTTTGACTTCCCTCTCAGGCTAAGATTTTGCTGGACATACTACACATAGGGCAGAAGCTCTTCCCTGTGAGGGTGCTGAGGCGCTGGCACAGGGTGCCCAGAGAAGCTGTGGCTGCCCCATCCCT
>JBCJKH010065909.1:0-32449 GCA_039877255.1 Loriculus beryllinus | reverse complement strand
GGGCAGCACTGTGGCTGCAGGCAGGAGGAGCTGCACTCCCTGAGGCTGTGGCTGCATTTGGGGCTAGCCATAGGGGAGCTGCTGGATGTGCAGTGGTGGGACTTCCAGGAGCAAGAGGCAGGATTCCCGGGCCAGGGCCTGTGCCTACTGTAATAGCTCTCAATATGGAACTGCGTAGTGTCTTCTTCCTCAGCAAAAACCATCCCTTAATGCTGTCCAACAAGAGGGTTTTGCTCTAACTCATTGTTGTCTCCTCATCTTTAAGAGTAAGGGGATAACCGACCCCTCAGCATCTAACACCAAGGGCCACTGCTTTCCAGATATATTTGTTTAGGGGGGAAAGCCCAATCAATACCTTTCAATTTTCAGGAGACATCCCATTGTGTGGAAAGCATCCCATGATGGCACCTGCTCAACCAAAAGCCCTTTGCTTCTCATCTCCTTCCCTGTTCTTGGTGGTAATGTGTCCCACCTGGAATAAGGTGAGGGATTCTCCTGTCTGGGTATGTGCCTTTTTTGTCAATGTACTTGGACGTGATGAGAACTCAAACACAAACAGTTGTAGGAGAAATTAAAACCCAACACTTGGAAACCAGACCATTCCCCACCCTCCACAAAATATCCCATCTCCCAACCAAGCGCCAACCAACAAAGTAGTCCTTCAAACCAATCTCCATCTCTTTCTCTAAAATCCGTGATTAAAACCTGGTACAAACAGGTGAATATAGATATATATATATATATTTTTAGTAGATGTAGTATTGTTTTGTTTTTTTCTCCTCTCTCTCTCTCATTATACAGCAAACATTGCAAATATAGAAATCTTCTCTGTACAATTAACGACTTCGGTTTACAATGCAATGTGTGGTAAAACCTCTCAGGGAGTGAAAATGGGAACGGGCCTTCAAAGCGGGTGAAAGTCTAAACTGGAAGACTCCGTTTGCAAAAACAGCCCAAAGGATGGATTCTCCTTCTGGTCTCTTTTTGGCTTTGGTTGCTGTTTTTGTTGCTGTTGATTTTGGAAGGGAAGGAAGGAAGAACACAAACTGTTCACAAAGAATCCACGAAATCACGGAATAGGGACTCATGCAATGCGGTATTGGGGAACGCCAGACCTCAGCTCTCTGCCCGCTCCTTCTCTTGATTTTTAGATTCAATTTTTTTCTTTTTTTTCTGATTTTTTTTTTTAAAAAAAACCAAAATGAAACAAAACTTTTTTTTTCGTTTTCTCTCCACAGTTTGTTTCTTTTGTAAAGTTTGTGTTCAGATTTGGTGCGCGTCTCACCAACGTGAGGCCGTTTTAACATCTCTCTTTATATATTATATAGAATATTTATAGATTTTTTTTTTCCCATAATTTGTTCTCTCTTTTATTTTTATTGATTTTTATTTTTTTTTTTTTCAATTTTATTTTGTTTCCAAAGACAGTCTCAATAAAAATAGCTGCTGCGGATTTCTTTTGGTCCAGTTAGTGTGTTAAGTCACGAGTTGTGTGAGGACTCAAGACTTTTGCTGGGCAGAGACGCCCTTCCAGTAGTCTAAGATGTCGTGAAGATCCTCGTCTTTGGCAAACTGGACCTTTTTGCGTAGGGCATGGCCGGCTGCCATATACTCCTCCTCGTCTTTGTGCCGCTTGCGGTTGAGTTTGAAGCGCTCCCAGATGCTGTGCGATGGTTTGCAGGTGTACTCTGGGCTGGAGGTGTAGCTCAGGTTGTGATACTGAGGAGAGAGCTGGGAATAGGCCAGGTCTCTGGGGCGAGGACGGGTCAGAGGCTCCAGGATGGAAGGCTTTCGCCCCACCATGCTGTCGTGCTGCTCCCCTTGGTGCGAGCTGGGGTACGAGTGCCGGTGTTCGCTGTACTGACGGATCTTCTCCGCTTCTGCCCGCAGGATGGCCGCGGCCGGTGTCACAGTGAGGATGGTGTCAGTGGTGGGGGACGTCTTCTCGATGTATTTGGCTTCTGATTTGTGGCCCGATCCCTCGGAGCGGTAGGACCTGGGGCTCCGTATGGAGCCGCTGGAAGAGGTGCTGGAGCGTTTGGGGGCCGCCTCCATGCTGTGGTGTCTCTGGAGAGGGTGGTTGTAGCTTTCCTTGTAGACAGGGGAAAGGAATCCGTGCTTGCTGGGGATCTGCTCTGATAAGAGCACCAGCTGAGGCTCCACCGTGGAGACTGCCCCCGATTTCACCCCTTGGAAGGAGGTGGACTCGGATTTCAAGGCATCGATGCAGTTGTTGATGATCTGGTTCACCTTGTCCACCTCCTTGGCAATGGTGGAGATCTCGGCCACAGAGCTCTGGGTGTCCGGCGGCAGGGACAGCTCGCAGTCTCGCCTCTCGGGCTGCTCACCAGTCCTCACCTCCATGTAGTTGCCCTTGGTGGCCTTGGGGGTCTCGCTGCTGTCAATCAGCTTGTACTGCTCCACCTCACCAGCAGAAGGCAGGTAGGGGATGCGGGTCACCGTCTCCCCTCCCAGCATCTGTCCCTGGGACAGCTGGGTGATGCTGGTGGTCTCCATTTCTGGCCCATATTTCAGCTCAATGATGGTCTTCTTCATGCTGCCGGCAGCCTTTTTGTGCTTCTCCTCTTGCTGACGCCTCTTCCGCAGGCAGTAATACACAACGCCCAGAACAATGACCATGCCAAAGAGACAGCCCAGGATTGTCATGATGTAATGAGTGGCAGTGGAAGGGGTGGGCACTGGCTCCTTGCGGTTGGGTCTGGTGGGTGTGATGGTGACGCAGGTGTGGTTGTACTTGGAGTATTGGTGGACGGAGACTACACAGTAGGTGTAATCCCTTTGTGCTACTAGGTTGCTCACGGTGATGTTCTCCTCCTTCTTCCTGAGCTTGGTGATCATGGAGGAGAAGCCGTTTTCGAACTGGGAGAGGATGTACATCTTGCTGAACGGGTAGGGGATCTGCACGGTGAGCACGGCCGAGTTGTGGTTGAGGTGCTTCACCTGGATGTTGGGGCGCACCTCCGTCTCACCGATGGGCGTGAAGAGGGAGAACTGCGGCGTTGTGCCATCGCCAGAGGAGCACTCCTCCTCGGAGCAAGGGATTTCAGAGGGCACCGTGGTCACCTGGTACCTGGGAGGGATAAAACGAGGGATCACAGTGTAGGAGCCACCAGTGCAAAGGGAAGAGAGCATGCTCAGAGCGTTGCGGTAGCTGGTCCGGCCTTGCCCTAACAAGTAGTAGCCCGTGTAGTCGGGTGGGGAGTCGCACTGCATCCGGTCATAGGTGCGGGTCATGTTGGTGAATGCTTCCAGCCATTGCAGGAAGCCGAGGAGCTCGCAGGAGCAGTAGAAGGGGTTACTGTAGAGTTCACAGACAGAGAGCTTGTTTAGGCCCCGAAAAGTGTTGCTGTCAAGTCTCTGGATCCTGTTCATGGACAGGTCAATGTTCATTATGTTGGGGCACTCCCAGAAGGCATTGGGGGTGATGGACTCGATGAGGTTGGCCTGGAGATAGAGGTACTCCAGCTTCCCCAGGCCTCGGAGGATGCCCTCGGTGAGGTTCCTCAGTCGGTTGTAACCCAGCTGCAGCACCTGGAGGTTGAACTGTCCTGAAAAGGCACCATCCTCGATGTAGGAGATCTCGTTCTTTGTCAGGTTGAGGTATGTCAGGTTGCCGAAGCGGCTGAGCGAAGCGTACTGCACGCTCTTGATCTTGTTGTCGTTCAGCCGCAAGTCCACGATGGTGCTGTTGATCTGCTGGGGGATGGACTCGTAGGGGGGCTGGTTTTGGCTGCAGATGGCCAACCACACGAAGCCCTTGTCCCCCTCGATGAGCCAGCAGTCTGCCCGCACCCCGCCGGTGTGCAGGAGGGACACGGCTGCCACGCACACGCAGAGGGCTGACGTCGCAGCCCACCGGCGACCTGCCATCTGGAAGGACAGAGCAGAGAAGGGGTTCCTGGTCTGCTGGAAGCGAGGAGTGAGACAAGGGCTGGGAAGACGTGGGCTAGTGCTTTGTCTGCAGCTCCGCTCGCCTCTCCCTTCTCCTCATGGCATGGAGACGGGGGGAAAGTGTCTGTGGACAAAGTGGATCTTGGTGCCCACCGCACTTGGCAGCCGCCAGCCAGGGGCTGCTACCAAAGCCTGGATGGCTGAGGCTGGTCCCGCATCACCAGGTCTCTGGTATCTCGGAGAGGGAGTCATGAAGTTAGGTGCCTGTGTGCAGGAGTCCCTCTGGCTCAGAGACAAGCCTTCCTCTCACTTTTTATAGTACATCTCCTCGTTTTCCTTTTGCTGCCCATCGCGATGCTGGTCCCCATCTCCATGTGCTCCATGGGTCTGGCTGTCCCCGCTCAGTGCCTCAGCTCACCTGCTCAAAACAAAACACAAGCACAAACTGAATACAAAGGAAAGACAGCGTTTGCCTTCCAACTCTGCCTACCACCTTTCAAGGAGCCTTTGGGTGCTGCCACCAGCACATTTAGCAGCACAAGGGAAGCTGGTCCCTGATCGCAGAGGTCATCCTCTCACACTCTCCAGCATCACGTTATAGGCAGTTGAGAGACCAACACACATCCAGGGCACCGTTCATCCGACCTATTTAGGTGTCTACCTTAGGAGGAGAGGAGTGATGCCCCAGAAGTGTCTGTTCCTCTTGCCTGAGAGAGGATGAAGTCTAGACAACTCGCTCTGATGTAGATTTGATGCTGCAGTGTTTTGCTGAGGGGAATCCTGACTGTCTCGCGTGCTGGTGTGCACAACAGCAGTGCCCACAGAGGGGGATGCTGGCTGAGGATACTGCATCTCTCTGACTGCATTGCTGTGTGGCATCTGGGATGGAGCCCAGCATCAAGTGCTTGTCTTGTTTCTGGGGACCTGGGCAGTAGTTTCAGGGCCCTCTTTGACTGCAAAACACGTTAGTGAGGTGTTGGGGCAGAGATGGAGCTGCCCACAAATGGGGAGAAAACCATCATGGCCTATCTAGAGAAATCCTTCTTGGGACTTCTGCTGGGAGCAGGAGCTCTGGTTGCCTCCCTTGTCTCAAGGCTGACTGTAGGAGGCAGGGAAGACACCACCAGCACTCCTTGAAAACACGGTTGGTAGGAACTGGAGGTTTCTTGTGCATCTGTGAAGGAGACAGGGGCACATCCTGTATCTAAACTGATCTTCCATTGGATCTGAAAAATAGCATAAATCCAGAAACCGGTTTCCAAACTAATTCCCAGGACCCAGGCAGTGAAGGGACTGTGCTGGGTGCTGCACACCTGAAAACCCCATCAGGCTGGTTGTCAAAGGGGCATTTAGATGCAGATGCTATACCCTTGCCTTTGTCCTGAAGAAACCAGGTTCTTTCCCACCCATGATACACACACTGAATCAGACCCCTTTCCACTGCAGAGATCCCTGTTAACCATTCACAGTTTACTTCAGCAAACAGGCCAGTAATGCTCATCAGTAGAACAGTTTATTTGTTCTTTCTGGATTGTGAACAATGACTTTATTCCCTGGTGGCACGGTCATGTTTCCATTACATGAATAACAAAACCTGCTCTCGCGTCAGCTCTCTGCCCATGACGCTCTCCAGACACCTTGTCCTCTACAGCAGACAGAGGTGAGGCTGTGGGGAAAACAATAGCCTGATACTCCCATGGAGGGCAGGGTGTTTGGTACACACACCCTTCTTGCACCCTGTACTGTACAGTCACGTGGGGGTGAGATGTACTTGCCCTAAGATGATGTTTCTGTGGGGTCCTGCCTGGGTACTCGCAGGTCTCTCTCTGCCTTTCCAATGCCTGGTGCTGCCCTCTCCCACATAGGTTTAGCAGAAACCTCAGCAAAATCAGGCTTTCAAAGTTAACTAGAAATGGGTGCCATGGTTTAGTGTGAGGTGTCCCTGCTCATGGCAGGGGGGTTGGAACTGGATGATCTTAAGGTCCTTTCCAACCTGAACTATTCTATGATTCTATGAATGCATAGGAGCACTGTGGGCCTTTGTCCATATCTTTTGACAGGAAAAAACAAATGAAGACCAGTTGAGAAGCTTTTATGATAGCTCAGGTTCCAGAGCTGTTACTGGAGGGGTCTGGAAGCTCCAAGTTGTCCTGTGCAATCTGGGCTGCACAGATTGAGGTGAAGCCATGGGCATTAAGTGGAGCCCATGATGACCAGTGTGCCAAACCTCCAAACTCTGCAGCAAGTGTTAGTGATTATCTGGCAGCTGAACCTTGCCCTCCAGCCCCTTGTATCTGTTAAGCTGAGCACACCGTGAGAGGGGGGGCTGTTTGGGGAATGTCTGATAAAAGAACTTTGTGCAGGGCTCCATTGGTGGCATTTCTCCGTAAACATCATCTGTTGTTAATTCAGCCTTGCATGCTTACAGACGGAACTTTGTGTTGATTATGTGTGTTTTCTGGAGGAGAGATTCTTAAATATGGAAATGAATGGAGATATCTGCACAACCAGTTAGCATCATTTCACATCATTATTGAATATACATATTAGGGAAGTGCTTAGAGACCTTAGATTACAGCAGGGCTTCACTGAGCAAGGTACAGAGTGTGCCTAGGGAAGATACCGCTTGCTACAAACAGCTTGAGACAGTCCCAGCCAGAGCAGGGGCTGGGCAGAGGGAGGGCAAGCACAAGGGGTAAAGTGACCTGCTCAGGGCTCTGCGCAGGAAGGCAGGAGCAAAGCTGGGCCAGGCTGCAGCTCTGCTGGCTTTGCCCAGTCCTTAAACAAGCTTATGGGGGCAAAGAACAAATAGAGATAGCCAGGCAGAAAGCAATTATATTTCTGTAGCTGTGGTGCTTTTGCTATCGTTTTCATGATACATCTGGCATTAGACCCTGAGCTTTTGAGAGGAGGGGTGCTGGTGTCCTTGAGAATAAAGCATGATGCTAATATTACACTTTTTCTGCATTCAGAGTGCCAGAGATGATAAGAAAAAAGGTCTTGTTGTTTAAGTATTATCAAAATTCAAAGAGTGATCTCAAAAGCATGTATATTAGTTTATAGATCCGTATAAATCAACATATTTGCTTGTTTAAATTCTAGAACTTGGGGTGAGGCAATAAAAGGAGATCAAATACAACTTGTAAGTGAGTGAAGACACAGGCCGGTCTGATCTGTTCTGGGATTCTTTGGTTGTGGGTTTGGGTGTGAGAATTAGAATCCTCCATTGCTGGAGCTGATGTTTTGTGCAGTTGAATTTCTACCATCTTGAACATGGAGAATCTCTGGAGAGGAGCTGAAGTTATAGCCATCATAACTGCATCCCGAAGGGGGCTGGTGTGGGACCAACCCCAGCCTCTTTCTTGCAGACAGGTTCCAACCTGGAAGTTATCATTTCCAGACACCAAAACTGTGGACATGCCAGTTGGCAGCTGTGTCCCACTGTCATGGAGTGATGCTTGTGAATCCTCTGTTCTTGATGAGTAACACGATGATTCGAAAGGCTCATACTGGTTCCCAGAGGCTGTTCTTGGAGCACAGTGTGGTTTGCTTTGCATGCCTTGTCCTGTCTAAGCTATTGCTCTCATCCTTCATACTGGTGCCTTTGGTCTGATCTCTTGTGTCCTAGAATCATGTATCTGTGTTTATTCTCTTTGTCTTTCAGTGAAGGATTTTCAACAGCATTCAGGATTGGACAAACTCTGCTCCTATTGAAAGCAAAAAGTGCTTTGCCACTGACTCCACTGGGAGCTGTTAGGGCAGGGGCTGGGTACCACTGGAATCCTATGTCTTGAAGCTGCACCAGCCATGCACGGACTGGAACAATCAGTGTGAAGAGCAGGACATGTGCCAGTCCTATGTGTTCTGGAACTGGTAGCTGGCCACCACCAAAAGCTCTCTTCCCTTCTCACTGACACAGGTGACACAGGTGGCACAGGTGACACAGGTGGCACAGGTGGCACATGGGCAGCAGGACCCCAGATTGAGCTTTGAGTGCATGGGAGGCTGCACACAGGGACCCCTGGTTGACATGGCTTCAAGGGAGGCTGTCCTCAGCCTCTGCTCCATTGTCATCCCCCAAGCCTTCAGAACCTTGCTGTGATACCAGGATGGCCGTTTGTTTCGATTATCTCAACGGTAGAAATTGCCATGGATAAAAACATCCCATTGTCCAGAAATACAAGACAACAGCATCAGCAAAGAGGGCCCATCCTCCACACCCCCTTCTCCTGTGGCTCCTCCACCCTCAGGAAGTGGCAAAGCTGTTCTGTGTGGCCAAAACCAAGGCAGAAAACCTCTGGTGAAAAAGGGAGGTCGAGCTGATTGGTAAGCCAGGCATGGGCACTGAACATCTCTTGAGAGATAAGTCTCTGACGCTTGATTCTTTTCAGTCCTTTTGGAGGCTGTGATAAGGAGGTAGCAGTTGCTTTGTCAGGGCTCCTCACTCTCGTTGTGCAGCATGTTCAGTCACTGAACTTGCTCAGATAAGACAAACATCTGAACTCCATTTCCGGAGACACACACCAGTCTTTGCACTCAGGCAATGGCTGCACCAAGAGAGGGCTACTAGGGACAGGTCTGAGGTTGAATGCCCTTGAGAAGGATGCTCATTGTAGCTGGTGGTTCCATGTCTCCTTTACTTCACCAGAGCTCCAAAACTGGAGTCCAGACTTCCCAAATATCCGGATTATTTGGTAAAGGTGTTTGCCGCCACCATGTCCCCAGGGGGATGTTCCTCCTCGTGACCCTGCACAAGGCCCTGACCCTCATGGGAGCAGCAGTTGCAGCACTTCAGCATCTAATTCCATTTATAACCTGAGGTACCACTTATAAGATGCCAATAAATTTTAAAACCCCTGCAATGGGGAGGCCCATTATTAGGCCATCTCAGATGCATATCTGTCAGTGCAGGGTTATTCCATTAACTGGGATCTAAGTCATTAGTAAGGTAGAGACTTTTTGGTTAATTGCTACTACCAGAGCAATTATTTAAAGCATTTCTGAATTACAGAGATGTTTCTGTTCACTGCCAATTGCCTAGGGTCAAATACTGGGTCTAAGGCATGTGATGTGAACAGCTACAGCAAATCCTGTCTGGATGCTCTTCCTAAGAGGTACAGATGCATGTAGACCTCTCCTTCCTTGTGCTGCATTGGGTTCTCTTTTACAGGTTGCTCAGAAGTGCTGTTTGGGTTTCCCAGCTTTTTCCAGGGACAAGCTCCAGGGGCTGTGAGCAGTTTTGGCAGGCAGTGGTCTACTCATGGTGCCAGGAACCAAGTGAATTCATGCCTTTGTGCTTCGCAGCTTTTCCCTGTGTCCTGCTGATGAGCTGTGAAAACTGAAATAACACATTGTGTCTGTGGGCAAAGCCACCGGATCCCACTGTCCTATGGCAACGTCTCCTGGATGGAAATGCTTCTCCTGCTTTGTCTGCTTATACTCATCCATGTCCAAGTGGGATGTACCTGTTGTGCACCTATTCCCAACCCATCCTGGTGCCCTCTGCCCCCATGTTTTCATTTCATTTCATTTTGTTCTTGCTCTTCCCATCCCCAGACCTTTTGGGAAGGCTGCCTGTGCCCTTCCCGTGGAAGGCAGCTGCCTGCATGAGGGAACTCCAGGAGCTGCCCATGTCCTGAGCAATGAAACTGTTGGTTCAAAGTCACATTGACCCAGGTGCTGCAGCAAACGTGTGTCGTGGAAGCTACTGCTGTTTCGCATGAGGGAGCTGCAGTCAAATATTAAAAAGGCAGCAAGAGCATTAAATTATTTGCCAATGGAACATTGTCATTCCTCCATAAAACTATTTTGACCTGTAGTTTTCTATGGAGTCCATTGCTCTTAAATGTGCAGTGAGAAAGGAAATTAAAAATTAATCTTTATTTCCATCTCAGAAGAAAACCTTAATTCTCTGCATTGAAATTATACTCGTAATCCAGGGTAATAAATTATAGTTTTTAATTGCAGCTAGTCACAGCCAGTCAAACGGGAACGTCTCTTTCTCTCGCTTGCTTTAACTTTGCTGTACAGAGGAACACATGGAGTGCTGGAAAAAAATCACGTACATTGACCCAGGCTCTTAACACTGTGTAGAATGAGCCCAGGATGTGATACAACAGCCAGGCTCTGCTTTTGTCTGGTACCCTTAAGCCAATGACCTCAACGTACCTTGTTGGCACCAATTTTGCCATACACACAAGGACAGGGAAATGGGTGAGTTCTACCATTGCCACGTGGATAAGGTGTTGGTGTAGTGTCCTGTTCAAGGTTATGCAGTGAATCAGTGTTGAACAAGGAACAAGCTCTTGATGCTGGTTCACCTGCTTGTGAGTATCACACAATGCCCTTGTGAACTGGGAATAGGAGCCAGAATGCCCTGCTCTGGCCCACTGACCAACTTGGCTGACCTTCAAGTGCCTGAGCTCTGACTGTACCTCTTCTGACAAAAAGGATGGCAGCTTAATGCGGATCTCTATTTATGCTCAGTGTCTGGTGCAAGTAACCTCTGCCTTCTTTCACATTATGGCATGCTGCAGATGAAGGGAATGTTTCTTGGGTTTGACATTGCTCTATTGCATAAGACAAAAGCCACTTCTGTAAATGGGCTTGCTAAGGTATGGCATGCTTTAGCACAGCCAAGGAGGTGGATCTGTTCCCAAAACACTCTACATGTGCCAGCTCTTTCTATTGCTATCCCACAGGGTTTATCTGAACACCTACATGCTTATCGTGCTGCTAGATCATCCTGGCTGCTGTCATCTCACCACTTGCACAGTGTCCCTGAGAGCAGCCCATAAGGCGTTTGAATGCCTGTGCAGTGCGGGTACCTGAAATGTTGATGTAGCACTGTCCTACAAGTTACCCAGCCTTGGCAGTTGTTTTTTACCCCATCAGATCCCAGGCAATGTGATAGTTCTGTGCTAACAAGGAGGATTTGTAAAGGTGTCTTGGGACTTCTAAGCTCAGGTAGGAAAAAGGGGAGCCAGCAGGAATGCAGTCCTTAGTTGGATGGAGAAAGAGTGGTGGTTGGAGTCTGCAATTCTGGTAATAGCTCCTAGCTTTGTTCCTGACTTGTACCAGTGTGTGGAAGAGCAGACAGAAAAGGATGGAGAAGTGTGAAAACATCAGGCCCAGCTGTGAAAATGGAATTAAATCCACCTGGCATAAAAAGTATTAAGGGGTTGTTATCACTATAACTGCAGTGAAGGTGTTTGTTATTAATCAGGATTAGCCTGGCATGTCTATAGTCACTGGTTTGGAAAAGACTAACATCTCTGTAGTCAGGGTCTTCAGTCTGTGACCATTCCTGAGCTCGGTATTGTTAGCTGCTGTGAGAGGAGTGTGGTGAAACCCTTATCCCAGGATGCACTTCTTGATAAGTAGTGCCTAGATTCCAAACAGAAGGTTTATGGGGTCTTTATAGAATCTTGAAATGGTTTGGGTTGGAAGGGACCTTAAAGCTCACCTGGTTCCAACCTCTGCCACGATTTGTGACTCAGGAAAGTGATGCTTAAATTGTGAATGAGAGAACTTTAGGATGCAGGAAGCAGAGACTGTCAGATACACACACAAAAGCTCTGCTTTCTAGTTGGGAGCAATCAGGGAGAGCAGGAGAACACCCAGCAGACTCTAGCTTGTGTGTGTTATACAGACAAGACTCCTTCTGGAAATTAAATGGTTTATTTGAAGTTATCAGGCTGCTGACTGCTCTTTAAAAGAGGTACTTCAGGGCTGGGGCAATAACTGTGGTTCTGTTTGTTAAATCTAAAGGAAGAATAATCCTACAATTTATTCTCCTGTATGTGTAATTCTTGTATTTAGCAAAATATTGGAATGAGGATTTATGAACTAAACAAACACACTTCCAGAGGACGATGGCAGCAGTACTGCCTTTAGCTCTAGTGGCAGCCTGGTGGATATATCACAGCAGAAAATCTTTTATAGGACAATAAAATTAGTGAATGAGAGCAGAAGAGAAGTGTGTAATGGATCTGGATTTAAACAAGCATCTATGAATCCATATCTCATGTGATCTTGCCTGAAAAAAACTTAATTGTATTTGGCTGAGCAAAGAATGCAGAGAATAAGGGGAAGGAAATAGGAGGGATGATCTTGTGACCATGGCTGGAGATTTGACTAAGGGGTGGCCTGGTTTTCAAGGCCTCAGCCAGCGGGTTTGATTCTATGCTCTGCCAAGGACTCCGCAAGGACACATCTCTTCTGCAGATCTTAGTTTGCCATCACTAAATGAAGAACAGCTCTGTTGCCCTTCTTGCCTGTGAGAACGATGGCATTTCAGACTGGGAGGTTCCATGAACCATGGGAGTGGAGCCCAAGCAACAACGTCTGATTTTCCCACTCTGCCATATGAGCAATTATAAGGAATTACCCATTTCTCATCGTTTCATGCTTCACGCACAAGGGGAGCAGCCTCTGGTTCCTATTAGAATAGCAGCATTTCATACAGATTCTCCATCGGTGCCGTTATTGACGCAAGCTGCAGAAACAAGAAGACAAGGCAAAAGGGCTTTGTGCCTATGGGATAACCCTTTCCCATGAGTAACTGTTACACATCTGTTACAGTGTCTGATTTACGTTTTTCCTTTGATTTGACTAGTATTCTGTGGGAAGAGGAGAAAGATTTATCTGGTAGTTGAAGATTTCCCGTTAGGTGAGAAAAAGGGTCTTTGGTTTTCCTCCATCCTGGAAATACTTGTGATGAGATGTTCAGTGGGGCTGCACAGTGAGTGTTGAGGCTCATGGCCATGTCATTTAGTGTTTGCTTGGTTCCAGCGACTGGGAATGAAGGGGATTGTCTCTTCCATCCTTCTGCAGCCTGGGGACTCCACTGTTCTGGGCCCAGGAGCATTTGCTTTTGCACACTCCCCCAGACACGAGTGCTAGCCAGAGAGATTGTCTCCAATGTAGTGTGCACAGCTCTTCCTCTCACGCTCTTCTGTATCAAACGCTTCCCACCTTTAAAGCTTCCTTGGTTAACTGCTCATTTCAGAATCATTATTAATGTATTTGCACAGGGATTTTGGAATTTAATTAGCCTCTTTTGAACTGCTCTTAGTGTGTTTGTCTAGAGAAACAGAAAATCCCTCCATGACTTGTTTGCTTTCTTCATTCGTTGGTTTTCACTGGAAGGGGAAGATATGGATGGGCTTTGCAGGGCTGCATCCTACTGGTGCTGCATCCAAGGATAAGCCATGTGGCTCTGCAAGGGAAGGAAATCCAAGCTTCTCCTGTTCATGGGAGGGGGTGTGAGCATGGCACAGGCTGAGCTGTGGAGCACAGTAGGACTCAGTCAGCTGCTGATAAGGATCTGTGATGTCCAAGCACACAGCTCCTGACCCAGATATGCTTGCACCATGGCAGCTGTGCTGGCTGAACTGGGCTCTTATTTTTCTCCGCAGTAGTTTCCCTTGGGAAATTCACATCCCCGACTGTGATTTGAATGGGTCCTGCTTCCAGCGGACAGAGGCCAAATGGCTCGATGTTATTTTCATCCCACCTCTTGGAAGCGCATGCTCAGGGCAGCAGTTTCGTTTGTTGCAGGTTGTGTACGTACCTGCGTGCAGCTCTGCAGGCACTCAGTTTCCATTGCTTTAAGTTGGTTTTGTTGCCTTTTGCCCACTCCAGGCTGGACAGAGCAGCTCTGGGTTCCCAGGCTTCCCTCTACCACTGGAGCACTCACATGTGCTCTCTTTCACAAACCACAGTGGGTATGGCCACTGCCTCTGGTCCTGTTGTATCGGTCCCAAATGGAGGAAGGATGATTAACTTCATCACTTGATAGTTTTGGTTTCTAAAATTAAACAGCCTGCCACATGTGCAGCCCTGTTACTGTATTTATGCCAGCAGTTAGCAGACAGCACTGGCCGAGCTGGAGGGGCTTCGCAGCTGCAGCTTGTGCTGCTGTTGTGTGGACACAGATGTTCCTTTGCCCTTTTCTTGCATTTCCCTTGTAAAAACAAAAGCGCCTGTGCTCATATAGCAAAGTTTTCTGGACAAACTCCCAGGCATCGCTTTGTAAACGTGTCCTGGTGCTCCTTGGTGTGTGGCTCCAAAGGACGGGTGGAAGGGTTGAGGGACTGGATCAAAACCAGGAGACAGTGCAGAAACCAGAGCTGGAGGCTCCAGTCCCAGTGCTACAGCAGCTGCTCTCTGAAGGATCAGGGGCAGTGAAGGAGATGCAGAACGGGGCTTCCCTGTGGAAGCGGTGGGTGTTTCCCTATGGAGTCAGCTGGGGAGCCATGTATGGCCACGGAGGGCATGTGGTGACAAGTGGTGACACATAGTGACACAACTCCTAGGCTGCTAAATGAAGAAGGGATGCTTTGTAGGAGCTCACTTAGCACCACTCAGATTTATTTAGATCCTAGGAGATTAGAAGTCAGAGGAATAAGCAGTGGATAAAAGCCGAGGTGAAATGTGCACAGGCAGAAGGAGTGGAGCCTCATTCTTTGGTGGAGGACAGGCTGAGGGATGAGATGTTCCTTATTAATTTGGTTCAGGGGACGTTCCTCTGTGGTCTTAGATGTGTTGCTTTGTTTTCTAGCAGGAAATCTGGCTTGCCTGAGAGAAGGATTAGGAGGTGGAATGAATATTTAGCGCTAACTATCTACGAGTGTTTGGGTGAAATAGAAATATTTTGACATATTAAGTCTGATTTTTACCAACTGACTTGGTGACTGAGTCATGCTGTTGTTTGGGGTTGGACAAGTGTTGCTGCAAAGCATTAGCAGGCCTGTGCTTTGGTAGCATTGCATGTGCTTGTTGAGTAGGTGGCTGGAGAGGGTTTGGTTTTCATTCACTTTCGGCTCTTTATGGAAAACAATTTCAATTATTATTGGAAAGATTCCTTGGGGATTTCTTTCTCGTGGAATAGAGCTATATGGATCTGGCAAGTGTATGTAATGGAAGCAGAGTGTCGCTGTCCTGTTGGACAATGTCCAATTGAGAAACCTATATCAATTAGGTCAGAAAAAAATCCAAAAGCTAGACAAGGTTTGTGCCTGATGCGTCCTCTAAGGATACATGGGTGATCCTGGGGTACAGGGACACCTCAGATCACTTCATAACCCTGTGCACTAACCTGTTCCTTGTCCCTGCAACTTTTGGAGATCATGTTCCATACCTGAACATTGTTCCAGTGTCTATAAACTGCCTATTGCTAGTTCTTGGTTTACTCTTCCTAAAGCTGTGTGAGGCTCGTACCCCTGGACCAGTTTTTGTTCTGGAATTTCCTCACAACAGGCAGATTGTTTCAGATTTTAGTTCAGAATCTTCCCTCTGGTGTTTTTGGGGCTGGTGGGCAATGGCTTTCCCAATCCCTTTCCTTCTGTTACTCTATTGGGAGCCAAGGAGGAGGCGTGTTGGGCTGTTGGCTGTTGTTTGTTAAGCTTGCTTCCTGTAGGAGATTTTTCAAGCCCACTGTGGCCAAGGTAGGGAAATGCCTTCCGATGCTCCGCCTCTGCTCAGAGGGCAGAAGGCTGGCATACAAAAGCAAACAAGTAAACCTTGGGAATAATCTTTTCTTAAAGAGAGACAGAGCAGACTCGCAGCATTTGAAGTTTCCTTCCTAAACCAGGGATCAGCATTTCCATGGATTCACAGAGCTGCTTTCTGTAGCTTTTGCAGATAGAAAGAACCTTTATGGTTACAGTTTTGCCTGTGGATAGTTCTGGGTAAATGACTTCAAATTCCCAGGTTTCAGGATAGGATGGAGCATTGGGAAAGGCAGAGGGGTGCTTCTGTGCCAAAGGTAGCAGGCAGGGGAGCTGGGTCCTCTCTGTGGCTTATCACTTTGGGTAGCTCAGCCTTACTGCTCAGTGTCTGCATCCAAATAGCACTGGGTACCAGTATTATTAGTAATGATACGTGATGTATTTTTAAGGCTTGGAAAGGCTTGAATTTATTTGCAGAGAGCTGCTCTGGGGATACAAGGGTGGCATCATTTAGTTAACTAACTTTGAGTCCATACAGGACGTTTTAAATGGTAAATCTGCAGTGTCAGGGGCCTTGCTTTGAATGCCAACAGGGCATTTGCCGCTCTCCTCTTTGCTGTGCTCTCTCTTCTTCCCGTCTGAGAGATGATGTGGGATTTATTGATCCCAGCTTTTAGGACTTGTTGTATTTATGAACCCAGACTGCAGTATAAAGGTACAAACACCATTTGAAAAGGGAAGATCTATATTGGAATGACAAAGAGAATAAATTAAAGCAGCCTCCCCTCTCTAATGGTCTGCGGGGCTGATGTTACCAAAGGGAATGCCCTGGCTCTGTCTACCTGAACCATGCTTGAAAGTCCCCAGCTTCAGGGAATCTTTCTTGAGCACAGTATTGATTTTTGTTACTACATTAGGCTTTTAGCTTTGCAAATGGTTTTCTTTGAAATGATTAATACTGCAATGCGCAGCCCGAGGGGTGAAATAGCTCTGTTGCTATTGTATAGGTAACATCTGCAGTTGCTTCCATCTCCCCTTCCTCTGCTGAAGCCCCACTCAGCTGATGCGCCCAGAGGAGGGTGAGGAGAAGAGGAAGTAATGTGGGGAGCACGGCTGGCCTCTGAGCTGGGTGAGGAAGAAGAAGCCTTTGATAAATGGAAGCAATGGTTTAAGCTGTCTCGGTGGTTGTGAGTCTGGGCTGGGGTGGGAGGGCTGGAGCTCAGCCTAAGGCTGGGGTCCGCGGGTGGGTCCATGGATGTGAGGAGGCTGTGGCAGCTCAGTAGGGGCTGAGAGCTGTCACCAGTTCCTGCCTGAACAAGGAATCTGAGATAAGCTCAGTTATCAGGTAAACTCAGACGTTCTCACCTCGAGACTGAAGACAGTTTAGAGTAAGTGGTGACAGGGCAGGATTGGAGGGTTGTTGCTAGCACTGGACTGAGGTTTAAACAAAGTCTCAGGTTTTTCTGCTGTTGGAGAGATTAGCACAGCTGAGTCAGTAAATCCAGATGGTTATAGTTGTTTCACATCTCTCCAGCTCCCTGTTTGATGGGAGCTGCTTGCAGACAGGAGCATGTTACTGCAAATACAGCTTACCCATCCATCCTTGTCTCCTCCCTCTGTCACTCTGTCTTCTCCATGCCTGGCTTCCTGCTTCCAGGGCTGTCCCTCACCCCAGGGACAGATCCTGCAGCATAGGTGGATGCTGCACAACTGTCATCCTGTACCAAAGATTTACTGGATGCCCAGGCAGGGTGGGGATTATCCATGGTGGGAATGGTCTCTTCTTGCACTTGTGAGGAGAGGAGCTTAGTGCCACCCCTTTTGCTCAAGAGGGGGTGAGTTGTCTCTTGGCTGTTTCTATTTGCTGTTGACTGTTTCTCAACCCCTTTAAAGGAGTCTGTCCCAACCCAAACCAGTCTGTGAGTCTGTGATTTAGTTGTTAGTATTTAGTTCCCTATTGAATCTCCATCTAGACAGCTCAGACAAGTGGCAATCGGTCTCGTCACTAGAAGGTTCCCCAGGTTTGCTTTAGTGTGCTTGAGGATGTGACAAGCCTCCTACCTCAGCAAGTAGCAGGGAAAAGTCTTCTTCCCTCCCCCCCGCCCTGCAGTCCACTGGTGTGTCAAAACCTCCAGTGTTGTTTAAAGTTGTTAAATAAGCTTCTAGGCAAAAATAAAAGATCAAAAGGGCTCTAATTAGCTGCAGTCTGCTCAGGAATTGTGGATGTTCACCTAGTTTTATAAATTGACACTTTTAACATTACAACTCAAAGCAAAAAGCGATGTAATTATTCCCTTTTTTTGAAGCTTAGGTTTAATGTCTTTATTGAAAATTGGGTACTTCTATGGCATCTCAAGATGCTTTATTCTATCAAATCTGGAGCAAGTCATTTTTCATTTTTTCATTGGATTGTAATGTGGTATAAATGATAAGGGCCTGATTCAGAAAGCTTTCCCCCCCTCCACAGGCAGCCTGACGAGAAAGCTTCATAGTCACATCATAATAACCCTGAAGATAATCTATGGTTTGAGTCTTTGTGAAGCTGCTAGCTTTAATACGAGCAAAGGAGTGAGATTTTTTTGAGTTCTTAGTTAGGGTGCCCAAACCTGGCTTGTCATCACAGGATTTCTACTTCCTCTTATATGAAGTAGAAATATATTCCTTTACCAGACAGAGGATGCCAAAAGTGTGTTTCTCCTATGACCTTTCTGGACTGCGATCGTGTCTCTAGGAGTGCTTCAAGGTCTAATTTGGATCTTGGAGAAGGTAGCAGGTAGTGGGATGGAGAACATCTGGTGGTTAAAACAAAGGAGGACCAAGAGATGGATGAGTATTGTGTTGTAAATTCTTCAGTTCTGTTCTGATATGACCTGATCGTGTGTCTTGTTTCCCATTCTCTGATCATTTGGATGTACCATGTATGATTCATGTGTTAAACCTCACTGCGGTGACCTCTGTAACCTAGAGCAGCACAGAGAGATGGGGAGGTCATCACAAAGTCATGTGTTAGAGCTGGACTGGTTATGAAGATTTTGTGCTGTGGCAGGACACGCAGGCTCCATTTAGAACCAGAGGCTGATGGTGCTGGCATTTCCCTAATGCATAGGAAGTCCTGGTGCCTGCCCTAAAGACCTTACCACCCATAAAGACAAATGGCAAATACAGGATTTGTGTGAGGGTGGCTGCAGGGAAGGGGTCAGTCCCTTTGTGAACTGTAATCTTTGGGGGGATGTTTATCTGCAAGTTGATGCAAATGGAGGTGGGTTTCTTTGGTCTGAGATTCTCAGGAGAACTCTCTTTTGTAATTCCCACTGCTCCCTAGCTTGTGTCAAACATACCACGAGTGGGGTGTCCCCAGGGACTGGGCATTGCCCAGGTTGTAGCTGGGCTGGAGGGGTAGTGAGACAGGGTTTATGCATCAGAACAGGGCTTGCAGTAAAGACATTTTTATTGGCATCTTTTATATTGCCCTAATTAGACAGTTTCAGTTCCTGGTGATCCTGCTGGGCATAGGTTCAAGGTTTCATTTGCGCTTGGCTCAGCTCAGATGCTGGAGAAAACTTCCATGATGGGAGACAGATCCTTTTCCTTCAAAACCATAATTTCTCAGTAGACAGTAGGATTGGATTAGAGCTTCCTTTAAGGATCCAGTAGGGATTTGCTTGTGTTTTTCCAATTCTGCTTCTGTGATGTGGTGTGGTGATTAGAGAAGAGATTTTGAGGCATCCCTCAGGTTCTGAGAGTGGTCTGGCTATTTGCTTTTGTGGGTTCTCCAGTAATCAGAGCTCACTGAATGAAAAGCTTGGTACATACATGTATTACTGATTAATAAAGGTTTTCCTGAGAGAACAGTGTTCATTCTTCATATTCCTAAATTATTTTATTGTCTAACTAGTGAATAGATGTTGCTTTCTAGCCCTGAGACAACTGCTGTCTTGGAAAAGATTCAGTTATTCTTTCTTTGTGCATACTCTGTATGGACTTTGCTGCCATGCAGCGTATGTATGGTCCAAGGCTTTTCTCATTTGCTACTTAGCAAGATGCTCAGAGGCTTTGGTGGAAAGAGATAGAGCTCAAAGGCAGCTCTGAGAGCTACTACAGTTTGATGCAAGGAGCGGATGATGCAGTTTGGTGCCTGATGTAACATAAAGCTGCTTTTGTTAAGGAGTTAATGAAGGGGAGGTTTAGTCTCTGTCCCACCCCGAGCAAGAGGAGGTGGGTGTTCTCTCTGGCTGTACATTGGATCGAGATCTCGACCTCCAGTGAACAGACAAATGTTGTGGAGCTGCTCCACAGCAGCTCCGTGCTCTGGGCTCGCTGCTGGAAGGGCTTATATAAAGCAGAGCATCGCTCCTGGGAAGCGGAGCTTGGACAGCACAGAGCAGCTTGCATCTGGCTCTCATACTGCCAGGATGGTCATTAAATAACAATTCAGTGTTGTAGAGCTCAGTGGTGTTGTTTAAGTATGAAATAAAGATTTTCATTTAAGGGAATTTAGCTTGGTTGCATGGCTGATGTAAGAGCACTGGAAGGCTGTAGAATTCCCAAAATGCATCAGAGAATGAAAGTCCTTACTATTTCATAAACTATACAAGATAAAGTAGCTGGACTAATAGGTTTGTAATCTGTAACTGTGGGACATAAATGTGTGCATATGTTAGAGTTGGGAACCCAGCAGTTTCACCAGAATACGCAGCTGCTGTCTGAGGTGACAAAGTGATGCACTCTTGGCTTTTACCTCATATTTCCTGAGTTGGTTTTACCAATCTGCCTACTCTATGTGTCTGCTTTAGAAGTATATGATTTTCCCCTTTTTTCCTCACTCCTCAGGAACATGCAGGTCTTGTAAATTCCAGGTGGTATTTAACCCCTTCTAAAGTCACCTGTCATGTCTGACACACTGTACAGCTGCCCCTTGAATCCACTCTATTGCCTCTAGATAATGCCTGATGTCTCAGTGCCAATCCAGAAATACCCAGAGCATACATCACCAGTCAGGTTATAAAGAGAGAAATTCTCATCTCAGCTCTGGGTGATGACTGCACAGTAAAGAGTTGGATTAGATGGGTTATTATATGTGTTATTACTAGGTTTCGATGACCTACAAACTAGGGCATTAATCATATAATTATGTAACTTATGATTACCTGTAAGTGCTCCCTCTTCAAATGGCCGTTGCGAATTTGATCTTTCCTTTGCTGAAGTGACCTGTCAGCTGCTCCTTGTGATTCATTAAATGCATTGCAAGTGAGCTGTAATTGTCACTAGTTTTACAGAATGCATCCAAACCAAGGATAACTGCTTTTGCTTTCACTGAAGCAAGCAGTCATGGGTCTTGGTGTCTGTCTTCCTCACCAAGAAGAGTCTTCATCCCAAGGCTCACTTACAGTGGTTTTGGTTCTTGGGAGATTCCTTGGAGTTTTCCAGAATCAGAAAGCCTCATGAGTGACAGATTAGCATGCGGAAACCAGAAATGGGTAAAACAGTATTAACTTCTAGAATTTCTTTTTTGTAAACTCAATTCCAGATTACTTTCCCATGACCATTTTGTTTTCAGAAGCATACATCAGAGCTCTGGGGTTCCATTTCCCTTAAACTGACAACTTTTGGAATCAGACAAGATGCATCTCTGCTGCTTGATACATTCATAGGTAAAGATAATGTTTTCTATTAGACTAGTATGACTGGAGAGCTTAGGCAAAATTTGATGCTGATGGGCCCTTCAAGTCTGAAACAGAAGCTTTCAGTGCTAAGCACGTGCTGAATGAGCAGCTGTTTGGGGTATAGTTAGATACACATCAGTTAGACCATTTCGGAGGCAGGGGGAAGATACTGAGTACAGTTTTGGCTAGGTCATAGCACTGACTACAAAATATTGCTAGATTATTTGTAAGCATCATCTGGGACACAGATGAAAGGTGGCAGAATTTTACGAGGAGGAGTCATTCTGTGTCTTAGGTGTGGGAGAGATGTGTTTCTCTGGAATGATCTGCTAGCAACATATGAGCATGAAGGTTCCTATTTCATGCTTAGGAGTGTGTGTCCTCCAGAAATCACTCAATGTGCTTCACATTTTCTTCCCTTTTAATCTCTGCAGGCTTTTGCAGGAAGCTTAGAAAATGGCTTTTACGTTTACAGCCTTTTCTGCTCTGACACAGGCAGAATAATCTTCAACATGGAAGCTGAAACCCTGTCCTGAGGTAGCACGTCCATGGAGAAGGTCATATACAACTGACAATGCTGAGCTAGTGAGATCTGCTGTTCTGGTTTTGTCAATGATTACCAGGGCCTGACAAAGGTTCCACCATGAGCATTGTGGTAACTTCTGAAAGTTGATTGGGAGCTATTAAAGAGTGATAAAAATCAGATATTTCTGACCATGGTGATCAAAGGAGGAATTCAGTGGTACTACAATAGGTGCTTGGAGTTCTCCGGGCATTGCCATCGGTATTGTTTAATGACCCAAGTGCTATGGCTATGTTGGGTAAATAGCAGCTTTTGCAGGTATAAAGAAAAGAAGTTCTTAGGAGACAGGGGTTTCAGAGGGACAACATAACTCACTTGCAAGCTGTCCCTGAACATTGGTGGTTGTCACATTGTGACTGTCAGCCAGGAGGTTGATCCCATGTCCAGAATCCTGATTTATTCAGAATCCTGCATGTTTCCTCTCTCAGGTTTCACACACGTTGGTTGTGGTCATCATGATAAGGGTCATTTAATGCTCCTGCCCTACCTATAGGAATATGATGGTTTGGGAGCACAAATCCTCCACTCTGCCATGCTGAAAGACAGGACAGTGTTAGTCATCTGGGAGGCGCAGTGCATGGCAAGCATTAAGCCGAGAGCTCGGAAAGGGGAGCACCAAGTCCCTGGCAGCACAGAACAGGTTTTCTTGTCCCGTTTTGTCTTTCACCCAAAACTTATGCGCATCCTCTCGCTTGGTGTGTGTGGAGCAGTGCTGAGGGGACGTTGCCTTGCTGCACCTCAACCTGAACCCTCCAAACTGCCTCAACCCACCACACATTGGAACTGTGTGAATCTCCTCCTTGTTCCCATTGAACAGCAACCAGCAGTTTGCCAAGCATCAGGTACGTGTGTGTAGTATTGAGTCATTTCTTTGGGGCTATTGTTTTAGTCTTCAAACCATGGAAGGAAACCAGGAGCCTGTTTAGATGTCACTAAAGGTCACTGGCTATTTTTGCAGATTACATTGAAGAAAACCCAAACTGCATAAAAAGAATACTCAGATTGTGGAGTCAGGACTTTTAAAAATAATTTTGCTGCCAAACTATCACAGATCTCTATGGATTACATGCATATTGAGTTTGCAGGGGCTCATGGCTTGGTCAAAGGTGTGTTACTCTCCCTTTAAGGGATTATTCCGTGGTACCATTGTGACCCTCCTGCCACATATATGTGTATATAGCCCCCAAGCTGTAGCATTGAGACTGCTCTGTCCAACACTTGCAAGAGGTATCAGTTGTTTGGGGTTGTTGGGGTTTTTAACTTGAGTAAAAGGTTTTCCTGTAGTGAATGAACTGCATTAGATGAAATTTTAACCCCCAGGTCCAGCCAGAGCAGCATGGAAAGCTTTAATTTGAAAGATTAAAGTCAGGCAAGTCTAAGCAACCAGAGTCTTATAATGGTGAGTTTTGTCCTATGTGGTTGGGTTATCGAAGGGAAATGGCTTTTTCTGTCTGTTTTGGTTTTGATGTCATTCCATCAAACATTTAATTGGGAGACACAGCATTAGCTTCAAACCCATTTTGAAGCAATGAGCATTAGTCAGATATAAACAAATGACTGGGGGCAACTGCATGAGTGCCAAGTGGTGGGAGAGATGTTAACAAGGGCCTTTGCAAGCTGCTTCCTTGAATGAATGGGGTTGCTGCAGAGCAGAAAGCAGAGCTGGCTCAGCCAGGGCTCTGGGGAGGGGAGCAGGGCTCCTGTAACACACAGGAGGCACCTACATCTCCCAGTCTCAAGCAAGGTACATGAGTGCTCAGGGAGAGCAGCTTGGGAATGCTCTTGGTGTGCATTGGAGTGATCCAGCAGGGATGTGATGGACTTTGACAATGTGGTGCAGCTGGGCAGTGGCTGGATCCAAAAGCCTGTCAAGCTGCTCTCCTGGGGGCAGCAGGGGGGATATTCTGGTGCTCCAGAGGCAACTTAGGAGGTTAAACTGGAGCTTATGAGGTTAAATTGGCTGTGAGCGACTTACTCAAGGTCTTCAGTCAGAGCAGAGCTGAAGGTTCATTTCCAGGTCCGTGGTCCCACCACTGGAACAGGCTGCTCAGAATTGCTTGGGAATAGGCTTGGTTTTAATCTTTGCACTGTTCTCCTTGCTGAGGTGCCTGGAATTTATCTCCAAAATATTTTGGAGAGGAAATATGATCGTAAAGCGAGAGCTGTGGGCTATGCGTGCTGCTTTTCAGGCTTCTAATGCCTTTGAAAGGGGGAAGTGTTACAAACCTGCCTCCTTGGGTTTCTGACAGGGAGAGTGATGTAAAAAAAGGCAGCAAAACCCACCAAACCATTTTAATCCCTTCCACTGAGTTCATGTCAGCTTCAGCCTAACTCAGCCCACATTGCAGGAGCTTCGGGAGGCGTTTTATGTCTGTTGAAATGGATTTGGGTCTTTATTGCTTTCATGACTGCATCACTAACTGGAGCCAGAGCCTTGCCCTGACTGACACATGCAGTGGGTAGGCAATTCCTGCCCTCGGTGGCATAACAGAGATAGCTGCTGGGTGCTGGGTGAGGTTAGCTGAGCAAACCATGTGCCCAGCCTTGTGGAGCAGGGCTGAGCCTTCAGTTCCTGTCCAGCTCCTTACACAAAACCCTGCGCTTCCTCTGCTGTATCTCTGGAGCCTCGTAAGACCTTTCCTCTTCCCAGCATTTCACATTGCAGCTGCCTGGCAGGGAATTGCCCCTCCTGAGCCTGCCCTTGTTGTTTTCCCAAGCAGAAGGAAAAGGCTTGAAGTTCTTTGACCTAGCGAGCTCATATCTGTCCTGTTGAGAGACATCCTCAGCAGGGGAGGGCAATGGGCCCAGGCGAGGAGTGCCCGTGTCGGGCAGGCATCGTGCCTGCCTTCACCAGGCTGATGGGAACAGACAGGGACAAAGGTAAAGCTTGTGGCATGAAAAGGCTGCTTGTTGCAGTGTTTCATGGCCAGTGAGCGTGACCAGCCTTCAGGGCTAATTACCAAAGGGGAGAGAAGTATGTTCTTGTCAGCAGACCTACAGGGTTACTATTTAATGAAGCAGATATGCAGGTAGCTTGTTCAGTGGCATGAGCAAGTGACTGACTTGTGTCCACAAGGATGTAGGTGTGCGTGGCAGGGTGCTTCAGGTGGCTTTCAACCCCTGGTCTTCCCTCTAATTGTACTTGGGCAAAACTCTCAAGTTTCTCCTCTCTTCATTCTCAGCTCTCCTATTCCCTTCTTCTCTGTCATGTTCCCCCTTTTCCTGCCCCAGCACATCTCATTTAATCCATCCCATCCTTTCATTGCTTTCCACCTTACTTTTCCTCCCCTTTTCCAGTTCCCAATGCTAATTGGCATTGAACAGCGGTGTCATCACTATTTCATCAGGCCAGCCCCAGCTCATGGTTTGTGGAGCATGTGTGAGCTGGGAACAGCCAGCATCCTCATGCGCTTGCATCAGGGTCCCCTGCAGATCGCAGTTGCTCAGCACATCTGACAAGCGTTACTTGTCCTTTTCTTGGGGCTGCCCGTGGAGGTGTGCAGGGGGTGCTGAGCTCAGCCAAGCCCTGGTGCTGTGCTGGTGGGGGTACAGCCAGTGTGAGGATGCCTCCATGCTGCAGGAATCCCTTTGTATCACTGTGTCATCGTATGCCCAGAAATCAGTTGCGTGTTAAGCCAGTGCCTGCTCTGGGCTCTGTGGGAGACATGAGACAAAACGTGGCAATTAATCAAGTGATGTTATTTTTGCCCAAACTAGTAGGTTTGGGCTGACTCAGTGGCTCTTTCTGATTCTTAAACTTGCACTCATACTCCTAAGCTGAGTTAATACAATTTACTTCATCCAGTATCACCTCTTGGACTTGTCCTGACTTTGAGACTGACCTGCTATTGGGGATGTCCCCTGGGGTCTTTTTTGTAGGAGGTTGGCCAGGGTAGGACAGCTTGAAAAAACATGTTTGTCTTGTATGTTCCCTGGAATTTGTGCAGTTTTCTCTGCACAGACTACGTTCAATTTTTTCCTGGGATGCTAAGGAAACATATCTTTGAAAAGAGCCAGCCTTCCTTTTATTCTCTTCTTTGTCTCTGAGTGCTGCACAAACCATCTGATATGAGGCACTGAAGATGTTTTGGTGTGCTTGGTCTTAGTTCAGTCTGTCATGGGGCTGGGATGCTAGAGGCAAAGCTGTGCTACCACATGGATGCTCTTGGGTCCCAGTCCTGTGCTCTGTGTCTATACAGAAGTGACATGCTGTGGAAAGCAGCCCTTGCTGGCTCCAGGTTCGTGCCACCCGTCCACTTGTAGTGATGCCAGGAACGCGCTTGTGCTGCTTCACACTCTCCATTTTTACCAACAGGATCCAGACCAGGGCTCTGACTCTGCTGGTGAACTTGTGGGGAACATGGAACCACTGGCTGTCACAGCATCATCAACTGAGGTGGAAGGAGGGGGCAAAGCAGTGGCGTTGGAAAGCCCAAAAGGAGTGCGTCCAGGTGGAAAAGGTTCTCAAGAAGCAGCAGCAATTGTGTCGGAAACATGGGAATACCCAGAGGCAGAACTTGCTGCAGCACGTGCCCGGGCAGCAGAAAGGATTGCGGTGTCACAAGCAGCCATGGTGTTGCAATCAGCAATAGCTGAGGTAGACACTCCACAGCCCCAGGGTCCCCCAAGTGCATCCTTCCCTTATCCAGGCTCACCTATACCCAGTGGCCTGGGAGGCTGCAGCTCCAGCACCTTCAGCCTGTGGGGAGAGATCTTCAATGTGGAAATATTGAAAGCAATCAAAAAAAATCCCTGAAATTCCTGCTGAGAGTTTGTGCTCTTTTCCCATCTGGTTTCCCTCTGTCTTTCAGATGAGCTTTTTTTCATGGTAGCGGGCACTTTATCACGCCTGGTGTAGTTAAGGTTACAAAGCACTCTCCATTACAGCCCGCTGGCCACATGCTCATCCTGCTCCAAAGCATTCATATTTGGGGATCAAAAAAGGTCCACGTGTGGTGTTTACTCAGCCGAGAGTTTTTATTTGACATTTGAGCAATTATGTCTTGTGCTGTTCGTGCGCACACCGAGGTGATAAACGCGCCTTTCCCATTTGGAAACCTGTCCGTTAACATTGACGATGTGGTGATGGATTTTCAGCAGGGCTGGGATTCGGGTTTGCCAGGGCTCAGTGCCCGCTCCGAGCACCACGTTGTCAGATGTGTTTGGCACCCAGCAGCTCCCCATTGGGTGTGAGGCCCTTGAATGTATTTGTTCCCATGTGTGGAGCTCTTTTGAAGAGCTGCCTGCCTGCAGCACCACTGAGCATCCACCTTCTGCTCACAGGGAAATCTGGATCTCATCTCCCCAGGCTCCGGTTTCATTTTGGTTTGCAGGGTCAGCTCGTTGCTAGCACTGTTTCCTGGGCCCCAGAGCTGTCCTGAGTGCATGGTGTTGCTGAGGATGATCTTTTAACTTACCCCTGGTTTTGGGGTCAGGAAAGGCTCTTCAGTGTGTGTTTGAGTTCTGGTGAGTTTTTATGTCTTGTGGAGGTTGGCTGGATTTAGGCACATGCCAAACAGTTCTCTAAAGCAGCCTGTGAATAGGGACCTTTATTTTTACATATCAGCAGCTTACTTTCTAGTGACCTTTCCAGCACTCATGCATTTATTCTCTTGACTTTTCAGCTCAAAGAAAAGCAGCACTTGGCTAAAGCCGAAGAACACCACTCGGCAGCAGGAGGAGGACTGGGTGGAGGAGGGAAAGGTGAAATGAAATGAAGGAGAGCCGGTGTTCTGGACCATACCTGATGGGGAGTAGGTACCCTGGCACCATGACAGCTCCTCAAGTGCAGAAGGGCTGCTGGTTGTATCTCTTTTGTGACTGTCCATGCTATTAAAAATAAAGATATGCCATGTTCCACACCCAGCTCAGGGTCTTTCGAAGGCCCTTGTCTCCTGGTTTTATGAAATGGCAGCTCTGCACCAAAGATAACCTAGAGTAAAGTGTGCTGTTCATGCTGGAAAACAAGCTCTTGGCATGAAACTATAGAGAAAAGAAATGCTGTAAATATGGGGTCAAGTTTGTGTGCCTGTAGGCCAAGAGATGGTCATGGGAGCACAGCTAATGTCAATTGGTTTCGCATCTCAACAGAGCAGGTGCAGGCACCAGTCCATCTGCTTGCTTCAGCTCTGATGAGTGTTTCTTGCCTACTTGGGAATGGTAGGTATCATCTCTTTTTTTCTTATTTATTTTCTAATTCTGCTTATTTGTCTGGAGCAGGGGATGGGGAAGGTCTCTCCATCCATGCTGATAATGGTGAAATGCAGGGCAGAAGTCATTCAGAAGAAAATGAGGAAATGGGAAACAGCATCTCCAGAACACAGTGATGGACTTGCCAGCATGAATGACGTTCTCCAGGCAGTGCAGGATGAGCTGTGGAAGAAGCTCCTGGGTTTTGAGAGGAAAAGCATTATCTGTTGCTTTTTCAGCCTCTGAGGTGCAGGTAAGTCTGTGTTGTCGTAAGAGCTGGTGATGGGCACCCAGAAGTGGTGGCACGTTGGTAGCAGTAGCAGCATCGTATGGAGCCGTTCTCTGTGTGAAATGTGGGAACAAACCCTTGATGGGACGGGAAGGTGATGGGGATCTACTGCCTGATGATGAAGGTTTCCCTCCATCTCCCCTTTGGGAACCATGTCCTTGCGTTGCAGCAAAGTCGAGGGGTTCGGTGCCAAGCCCAGATCCTGCAGCACCCCCAGCATCCAGTGCACCTCTGCTGGCTTCTTCCTGTGTCTAGTGACAGGCTGGGGAGGAGAAAACAGCAGCGTCTGATTAAACCTCAGCCCCCTGGCCCTAGATCTGAGGAGGCAGAGCCCGCCCTCCCTTCCCTTACCATAATTTCATTTTATTACAAAAAGAGCCCGTATTAAAAAAGCTCATGATTATGTTTTCTGTTCACCAAGACTTTTCCTGTATTCGACCTTTGGATAACCTCCAAGGCTTGCAAACATTTGAAAGGAGTAAAGGAGCTCATTTTATTGCAGGGCCTCAGCATACATTCTTTCCAGCCTATCTTTAACATCAGTTGACAAGAATTATATAATTGCAGTCTGTGATCCCTTTAAGGCTAAAATGTATTCGTTTTCCCTCAAAGAACACTTCAGGTTTCAGAGTTAAATGTAGATCTTTTTTTCCCCCCCCATCTGGGTTATTCTGTAAAAAGCTGTTTTCTCTTAAACTGGCAAATCTCATTCCACCAAGTTGCATAGATTTATTTTTTACTGTGGTTTTAAGCTCACATGTTAACAAGGAGAAGAAATAGCCTCCAAATCCCAACCTGTGTTTCCCATTCCATTGGAAAATTAGTGGGTTACAGAGAACACGCAGGGGGAATTATACTCCTTAGGTGGAATCAAATAAAATTTCAACATACTGGTTTAATCAAATTAGTGTCTAATGCTAATTGATAGGCAGTCTGGAGATGGACAGGTAGCTGGATTGGATTTGATCTTGCATTTCAGAGGCATGACATAATCTGGGTCAGGAAGGAATTTCTGGTTTCCTATCGGAATGGCATCTGCCACCATGTTATAGGAAGCCATGGACATTGGATACTTGAAGAGGAGTTGGGGAATGATGCCAAGAAAGCAGTCTGAAGATAATACCTGGAATTTAAGAAATGACTTGGCTGTTGCCACAGTGACATTCCGTTTGCATTCATTCCTCACCGTGCAGGGTCTCGCTGGTGCCTGTGCTCCTGGGGAGTTAAATAAGCTCATAAAGGTGGGAGTGTTCCTGGAAGCTTTCCATGATGGTTGTGTCTGTGTATTTGGGCCACTGGTGCTTGGATGCTCTGCTCAGGTCCTCTGCGGTGATGCCACTGCGGTGCTCTGAGCATCCATGGTGCTCCTCGAGAGTGAGTGGGAAGTTCAAAGAAGCTGCAGTAGCCCCTCATCCTGCAGCACTCCTGGACAGTGGGAGATGAAGGGAGCAGCAGCCTGGTCATGGGTGTTCACATGCAGGAAGGGAAGTTAAATTCGTCCGGTAAATTGGCTATTAGGAGTGATTTAGCTGGTTGAAGCTGGAGAGGAGACTGGGCTCAATGGGCCGATTGTCTGCCCTGGTACAGCGAAGGAGCTGGGTGGAGTTGAGACCAAGAGGTTTTGAGGGGTTTTGGGGTTGTCCTTAGTTTTGCCATGGACTCACCCCAGACCTGGGTTTCCTTACCGGGAGGGAGGACAGCGGCAGCCAGCGTGTTGCCTCTGTGCTGTTTCATCTGAGCACTTGAGGAAGTGCAAACTTTTATTCCAAATAACGTTTGCCAGTAAAAATGGGTCCCTTCTTCAAATATTTGGTTAATCTAACACTGATTGCCCCTATTCCCTAGGGGGAGGAGGGGGCAGAGGCAGCATTCCTGGTTTTATAGAGGGGCAGGTTTGAAAGGGCTGTAAGTGCATGTGGTGGGGGCTGGATACAGTAACCTCAGAGAGAGGAGCCAGTAACAGAATCCTTTTAATGAACTACAAGCCCACAGTTTATAAACTTGGACACAGATTACGCTCCTGCCTGGTGTATAAAAATAACCGCGTTCGGGTGCCTTTGTGGCCAAAGGATCTTATAACCTGTTAAGTTTTCACTGCCTGTTTTTCCTAGCAGAGGCAGGACCTGTGTAATACCCTGCATTGCACTGAAAGGGAAAATCTCTGGCCCGTTAAGCTGTTCCCTGCCTTTGGTAGCCTCTCTGTATCAGGATTCACATTCTTGTTTCCGTTTCAAACGGGAGACTAGTTTACAAGGCAAGTTCCTCCTTGGAGATCACAAGAGGCTTTCTTTTTCCTTTCTTTTTCTGAGAGGAAGGATTAGGTCACCAGTAATACCGTTTGCTCTTTATTTTTTTCTCCTCTGGCTAATCTGCTCTCCAAGATGTCCGTGTTACAAGAGAAATAAAAGGCTTTAAGTGAGCGCGGGATTTCCTCCCCTCACCTCAGCACTCCAGCCAAGAAGGGTGATTTGCAGAAATCACTGCGTGGAAAAGCCCTAAACCCGAATTTCAGATGCTTTATAAGACAAAGCTGAAAGATAGCAGAGCAGCAGGTGCCATCTCCTTACCTCGCAGGGCATGTTCTACCTGCTCGTAAGGAGGTTGGTGGATGGTGATCATGGATACGGCTGCAGTATATCCGGGTGTATTGTACCTGCACGCACAGCTTTGTACAGTCCCTCACCTGCAATCAGGAGGCTTATCATCATTCAAAGACCCTTATTTTCTGTTATCTTCATGTATTGTATGTGGTGCAAGCATTCATTTGAAGATGTGCTGTTTGAGCCTGGCACCCTTCCTGGTCACAGTGCACTGTACAGCGCTTGGCTTCACAGAAGGGGAGGATTCGTGCGAATGCCGGCTTCTCTATGCGGAAAGTGTTGGGACTTTAAACAAAATTACTTTGGTCAGAGCACACTGAGCATGAACAGATTATTGCCTTAGTGAAATCTGTATTGTTACTGTTCAAATACCAAGTCCTGGTACCTGGTTTTGGTGAGGCACAAGGATTTTGCAGCAGTAAGTACGAATCTGCGTCGGGTAGTTTGTACCTAGCACAGGAACAGCTTGTTCGTACTGGTCACATTACATTTGGCAACTGACATTTAAAGAGCCAGGTCTGTCTGGATTTAAATCAGCTCAGCTCTGCTGAACTCTGTGCCAGGCTTTGCCAACCAAGGTTCTGCCACTCCAATGTTTTCAGCTATTTTTTTTTTTTTTCAGTCCTTTCTTCCCAAAGAGTTTTAAAAATGCAATTAAATGGACAGTAATACCCAGTAGCTAGGCATAAAAAGCTGTTTATCTCAGGATATCAAAGTACTTGACAAAGGTGGATAATTCTCACAGTGCCCTTTTTCTGCAGGGTAGGATGCTGGCACGTAGAGACAGCGAGCGATTTATCTGAGGAGCAGAGTCGGGAGCAGAGGTAGTAATTAAAACTTGGGTCTCATGACACCCAACTCTGTACTGTAACCACCAGACAAACTGCCTCTCTGAGCCATATCTCATCTCTATCTCCCTATATATGCACAATAAAGCCTTTGTAGTATATGCTGTACACTTGCTATTGATAGTTGTATCAGCTGAAAGATAATGCTTGCTCTCCTCACCGGCTGCGAGTGTGCTCCATGCAACCTCAATTATCTGAACAGAATAGGGGAGAAGGGGAGAATTTGGGATAATTGAGGTTTCAAATAATTGAAAAGAGCTTTTGGTGTCATTAACAGGCACGGTGGGGACACAGTGCGTTTTGGAGAGCAGGTTTGGATAACTGGTGTCGAACTGTGCCGTCAGTTGATAACCACCATGCTATGGTTTTGGTTTTCTGTTATTCTGCAAGGAGGGGGTGTCTCTTCCTTGCTTTGTTTTGGAGGTAAGAAAGGATAAATGCATTTCAGATGTGTGCTGCTGGTGTCCCTTTAAGGTTGGCGGAGACCAACAGCCACCCTGCTGGTTAATGGAAAGGCGCTTATAGATGTAGGGAGGTTAAAACCACCCCTCAACAGGCATTGCAAAGCCCAGATGGTGGCTGGGGGTGGACTCTGTGGGTGGCTCAATGTCTGCAGAGAGGTAGGACCAGGAAGCATCTGAAATATAATTTCCCCTGCGTATGCCATAAACTGTGGGATTTCAGCTGTTAACGTGCTCCATGCAGGCAAACAAATGCATGGTTACTGCAGAGACACATTCGTTTAGGAAGATAAAACATGACCCACAGGACCTGCTCGCTGTGTCTTTACAGCAAGAGCTGACTTCCCTGTGATGGAAACCTTTAGTAGAGTGACTCTGTAATAACTTTCACATTGCCACCCATCCCTGCCTGTGTTCTGTGTGGGCTCGTTTGCTTCTAAACAACAAACAA
>JBCJKH010065908.1:0-20321 GCA_039877255.1 Loriculus beryllinus | reverse complement strand
TAGGGTTGGAAAGGACCTTAAGATCATCAAGTTCCAACCCCTCTGCCATAAGCAGGGACACCTCACACTAAACCATGCCACGCAAGGCTTAATAATGTCTTTTATTTTCCGTACCTGGAAAATCTTCAATGCCTGATTTTTCCATTTGTATAAAGCAATGTATTACTATTAATATGCTTTTATTACAGAATGAAGATTAATGATTGATAAAGATAAGATCTTGTTCTGTACTAGTGCTTCAACATTCCTTTTCTTTTAGAGAATATATATCGTTATATTTGCTTGTGTTTAAATGCTGGTTTTATCTAGTTTTCAGACAACTACTATCGTGCCGAGCTGATTGATGCCTTAGCCAACTCTGTAACTCCTGCAGTCAGCGTGAACAATGAAGTTCGAACATTGGATAACTTAAATCCTGACATTCGACTTATTCTTGAGGAAATTACTCGTTTCCTAAATATGGAAAAGCTTCTTCCCAGTTACAGGCATACTATTACAGTCAGGTGTGGTTTAATAGTTGTACACGTAAAGAGAAGCAGACACATTAATGCTACTTTTTGGGGGTTTATGTACGCTTTTATACTTAGTATTTGAGATTTTAGTTTGTCAGTCTTAATCATATGTCAGACACCTTCCAATTTCCAAAAGCTGATAGTGCCAGTTTGTTTTTATTGCTTTCTTTTTCAATGTTAATTTCTACCAGTGTAGACTTCTAATAGCAGGCATAAGGTGATCATACTTGTGCCTCTTTAAGAAGTTTCTTTATGAAAGAGAAGTCTCTTTATGAAAGTTTTGCCTTGTAACAATAGTATAATGTAATCTGAGCTGTGTTTTCTCTGTATGCTAGTTTAGTTCTACTGAAACCAAGCAACAGATTTGACATGATAGGGAGTTCTGTTTGTGTTTCTACCTCATTCATAGTTAATGTGTTAGTGCTGTGAAAGTAATTATAGCATGTTAATTTCATAATATAATTCTAGTAGATTGCAGTGTTTGATTTTTAAGAAAGTAATTTTATTCTTCTTGGCTGGCATTTCATCAGTCTAATGTAAATTTCCTCTTTCTACCTTACCTAGCTGTTTAAAAGCTATTCGGGTGCTCCAGAAGAATGGTCATGTCCCAAGTGATCCTGCTCTCTTCAAGTCATATGCAGAATATGGGCACTTCATAGATGTCCGAATAGCAGCACTGGATGCTGTTGTTGATTACACAAAAGGTACTTTTTGTCAAGTATTTTGACACTTTGTAACACACGATATAGTAGAAAAATGTAATACCTCATTAATAATAGGTTGAAATAGTGTGCACCAGAAAAGCTTGTGCAATGACAGATGTATTGGTAAAAAGCTAAGATTTTTATTAGTGCTTTGTCCTAGCAAATGCAAGTTTTATGAAGATGTGGTGAGCATTGTCTCTCAGTGTTTGAATCAGCTACCTAAGTTTTGAGATAATGAATAGACAGCACAGTGAGTGGTGGTAAGGGGTTTTGGTGATTTCTTTTTAACACTTCATTTTCTGTGATTTTGATTCAGTTGAGTTCAGCCATAATTGCTGGTCAGAGTTTTTGGTTTTGCTTTACATTTTTGATAATCTGTTTTGCTTTTTTTGCATGCATCTTATGGTTGTGTTTTGAAAACTTAGATTATTGGCTGGTTCTGTTTTGCCATTTATTACGCACAGCTCATGTTTGTGAGATGTTTCCATTCTTCTACTATTGTCTTTATTGTAGTTGACTATTGCAGGTCCTTGAAAAAATATTATTTGCTTTTTTGCATTAGTAAATGTTTTTTTTTATGAGGGCTTTATTACTTTGGACAGAATGACAACATTAAGAACAAAGATTTCTCAAACTAGATAGGCAGTGGGAGGTGTTGAAGCAGTTGCAGTCTTTGAGTAAACGCATCTGGCATTGAGGCATATGCTTACAGATTGAATCCAGACTGTCATACCGAAAACCTACTAACCTCAAGGGAGGCTGTGCACTGAGTGTCAGTCTCAGGCTCAATCGTCAGTCTTGTAATTCAATACACCTTCTGTATCCATAACCCACTGCACATACACTATTTGGTGACTCTGTGAATGATACCCAGCTAGATACAGCTGGTGCTGTGCGTCTCTGTCTCTGTTAGGCTACTTGGATTGTTCCTCCCTTCACAGAGTGCTAGTGGAAAGTTGCTGGAGAATGGAAAGCTTACTCATCAGCTTGCTTCATTTAGTATAATCTCCTCACTAATTCATCCCACCTTTTGGAAAGAAAAACTGATAGAAATAATGTTTTCTCATTAAATTCTTGACCTTTCATGGATGGTGTTTATATTTAATAATTAACTTGGATAAGAAAGTGTTTGTACTGCAAAGTAATACAGTGCAACTTTAAAACAGCTGATCAAATGAGTTGCTGTATAAGCAAGATAAGATATATTGCTTGAAATACTCTAAAGGAAAGTAAAATATGAATGGTAAAAAGTAGTAGAAAGATTATTTGAAGAAATCAGTGATTAAGTTGAACATAATTTCTGACTGAGCTCACTGTGAGATCTGGAAATGATGGATTAGTGTATTACTGTACCTAACTGACCTGCCTCTTGCCAAAGGCTTTTTTCTCTGATGCATAGGTAGCAGATGCAAATATCTGTTATAAAGTCACTACAGTTCACAACACAGCCTACTGTGGTCATTATATCATTTCTCAGGTGCAACCTTCCAGTACTAGCCACATGATCTTCTGCTGTTAGACTGCAAGTCTTTGATGGAGGGATAAATCTGGAGGCTTAGTGTGCTGACTGACTTCTTCAGCTACCCATATAGAAGTTAGCAGCGCTTGTCTCGCTGCACCTAAATCTGGCCTTGGAAGGAGAAATGATTTGCTGTCTATTGCCTTGGAAGGAGAAATGATTTGCTGTCTATTGCAAAGAGATCTGATACTCATTGTTCCTGGCTACCTGGTTTCCAGTTCATACTGGCCGTAAACCAGCAGCTATCAAATGCCTCTTGCTTGTGCCAAAGCTGGCATTTTAGCAGTTCTTGTAAAGGAAGCTGACAGATTTTGTAATTTCCATAAAAAGGAAAGTCTGTATTTTCTGGGGCACTGTGGAACTCCCATGTTTTTCTATCAGCTCTCCGGTAGGAATAGCACTGCCCTTTTTTTAAGTTACTTCAAAAGAAATAATCTCTCCATGGAACTGAGTAAGTTGTTTTCTTTGCCTTTAAAAGTAAGTCTTTTTTTGAGACATGGTAACTCTGTAAAATGCTTGAGGCAGCATATAAGGACTTGGACAGTTGATCTAAACTGGCTCAAAGTGAACAGGGCTTACTAACTTTTTAAAGTTCACTTCTGAAAGTTGTATGACTATTAGTAGCTATATGTATACAACAGAGCAGTTGGGTGTTTAGAAGAGGTAGCAACAAACTGTTCTAAAGTGTCATGAGTGTTTAGGGTCTCAAAGATGTTTTGCTGTGAGAATTGATGCACCATCTCTTGTAATCTGAAAAATGTCAAGAGGATTTTTACTTCAGAAAGCAATCACTTGTTTTTATGTCTACTAGAAGTATGAAAATCCACACATCTTTCTTTTCCCATAGCCTTCTCCTAGACAAACTGGCAAGACAAAGACAGAATGGGTGGTCTGTGAGTTTGTAGGAAATTGGGTCATGGGCTGCACTCAGAGGATGGCGATAAATGGTCTTTGCTCAAGCTGAAAGCCTGTCACAAGTGGGGTCTTCAAGAGAACATCTTCATAAATTATCTGGACAGTGGCATTGAAAGCAGCCTCACCAAGCTTGCTGAGGGTGCTGAACTGGTTGGTGAGGTGGACATATCAGGAAGGAGAGCCATCTTATAGAGGGACTCAGACAGGCTGGAAGAGTGGGCAAGCAGGAACTGTATGAAGAACAAAGACAAGCACAAGGTGCTGCACCTGGGACAACAGAACCAAAGAGCCCAGCACAGGCTGGGATTTGTGTGGCTGGGGAGCAGCAACGTTGAGGGAGACCTGTGAGTCCTGGTGAACAACCAGCTGACCATGAGCCACCAGTGCACACTGCAGCAACAAAGGCAAATTGGATCCTGGGCTGCAGCCACAGAGGCATTACCAGCAGAGATAGAGATGTGATCATCCTGCTCTCCTCACCCGTTTGTCAGATTGCACCTGCAGTACTGTGTCCTGTTCTGGCCACCACAATTCAAGGAAGATGTGGGCAGACTGGAACAGTCCAAAGGAGGGCCACAAAGATGATGAGAGGGCTGCAGGACCTGCCCAGTGAGGGAAGGCTTTGAAAGTCTTTTCTCCCTAGAGAAGAGAAGGCTTATGGGGAACTCCCCACAATACTCCAGTTCTTAAAGGATAGCTACAGAGGATGGAGGCTTAATCTTCACAAGGAGCCATATGGAGAGGATAAGGTGCAACAGGTAAAAGTTGCACCAGGAAAGGTTTCATGTTGATACAAGAAAGAAATTTTTACAGTGAGAACAATCATGCAGTGGCACAACCTCCCCAGGGACGTGGTGGAGGCTCCATCACTGAAGGTTTTCAAGATGCAGTTGGACAAGGTGCTTGATAATCCTGTCCCTTTCCTGTGAAAGGTTGGACTAGATGATCTTTTGAGGTCCCTTCAAGCCTGGGCTGTTGTATGATCCTGTGATTCTTCTGGCTAATAAGATTGGTTCTGCCCAAGATCAGGTTTAATTTGTCATTGCTCCACAAAATGTTTTGCAGTTGCTTCATAAACTTGAAGAGCAGGTTAAATGCATTATAGCAAAGCTTTGGAAGTCTCTCAGGACTCATTTATACTATAAGGCAAATAGCAGGAGAGACTTACTTTATTTCAAGCAGAAATAACTTTAAAAAGCAAAGACTCCCCCCTTTCTTTTAACCACAAGTATGGTGTTTCTTGGTTCTGACATCCAGTACTATCAGCTTAAAGGTTTCATTTTCTAATCAAAAAACATTCCAAAATCCCTTTTGTTAGCAGTCAAAATAATCACAGCTTGCTTATGATTGTGAATCATAATACTATATACAATATACGATAATAATTTTCTTACGTGCAAAATGACTTTTATATGCCGTATTCTAGCTGCCTTCTATCCCAAAGGGAGCTGCCAATAAAACCAGCTGTGTATGGACTTGAGCACAGGCAGTCACTAATCCCTTAAATTTATGTCCTAGGCATAACTTCTCAAAATTTCTTTGAATTTTAAGTCAAATCTTGAGATTGTAGCATCATTCAGAATGGTGTAGCTGTGGTTTAAGTGGTGCAGAACGTGAGCTAATACTTCTGCATCTGAACAGGGTGTGTATAACTGGTGTTGCTGATAGCCTGTGTTGGTTCCTGTTTGGCAGTGGTACTTGGACAATCAAAGGAATTTTTTAATCTAATTTAAATTTTAAACAAGCTGATTTTGTTTCTAACAGTGACAAGCAGCAATTTTCTAGAAGCATGTGCTGGTAGGTTTCAAAATCCATTTGAATTGCAAAGTATACTGATTTAAAAAACTAAGGAAGGCTACTGAGAGGAGTTTGCTTCAGTTTTGTGTAAGCCCTCTAGTTGCCCTCTTTCCGTCCTATTTATAGATTACAATCTTTCACAGATTCCTACACATGAGAATTTTAGGTTCTCTATTACCTGTGGAAAATAGGATGCTTTTGCTAGTTGAAATGATATGCAGATGTGTTCATTTTAGGAAGCACACAATATCAAGATGATAATTTACTCTCTGATCTCAATCAACACTCACGGGCAACAGAGTTACCTGCTGATAGTCATGTTGGTGGTTGTCAAACAACTGAGGCATGAAGGGGTTTTGTGCATGTTTATTTCTGTGTAAACCACTTTTTACTTGAATTCACAATATAATTAATGAAATTCCTCTTTAGTTGCAGTGATTCAAGCTGTTTGTGTTCAAATTCAGGAACCTGTTATTGTCTTGATCAAAATCCTTCCAGTTTCTGCATATTTATAGGCATTTTATTTTCTTTTTCTTTGCAGTTGATAGGAGCTATGAAGAACTACAGTGGTTGCTTACTATGGTTCAGAATGATCCTGTACCCTACATAAGGTTAGTGAGTTAATAAAGAGCCAGTATTTTTACCAACTCTTGAACTGCTAAATAAATTCTTGGCCTGGAATCGCTAGAACGGATCAAATGCTGAACTGCTTAATACTTCTTCACAAAACAGTTTTTTCTTCTTGTTATATAAATTAAAACATGTTTTGATGTTTCAACAGTTCACACCTCAGAAACTAATGTACTCTTTTCTTATTCTCCATTGTATTACTTTTCTTCTTTATGTTCAGCCCCTGCGGTGTAAGTCTGAAGGTAGAGGTTGCTTCCCAGTCGTAAATAGATCTGATGTTGCATGCAGCAAAAAGACTTTGTGATACTTAGAAAAGACAAAGGTTGAGGCATAGTGCACACAGTGTTTTGCCAGCAAAAAGTGTAAAGCAATTGTTAGACTGTAGATGGGGTGAAAGGATAACATGTGAAAATATGGTGTAATTTCTGGGATTACTTATTCCAGCTTGTTTTCACCAATCAGCAGATATTCTAGCACATTCATTATAAACCTTTGAACACATGCATTCATGATAATTGTTTTTCCCCCAACACTTTCTTCTTATGGCTACCATTAAAATACTGAATTTCAAAGGTAAATAGTGTTACTTTTACTGTCTCTCTAGGTCATTTTTTGCAAAGATCATAGCTGCAAGATTGTTCTGTGTTTTATTTCTGTCATTTTTGTTAATGAAAGTAAGTACATTTGCACTCATTAGAGTTAGGTTTAGCTTCAGTTTAGGAAGGAGACTTAATTTTATTTGTATCTTTTTGAAGAGGAGTTTAAATTTTTAGTTGAGTGCAATTTGTAAGCCTCCTCCAAAAGAAAGAAAAAAGAAAGTTATCTGTAATAATTTTTTGTTCCAAATCATAAGACAGCAAAGTGAAAGCTTGGCTATACAGGGAAAATACTGAAAAATAAGAAGTAAAGGAACAAATAATTATTCTCATTCCTAACATGTTTTCAAGGCCAAGTGTAAAGAAGAAGTGGGGAAAAATGTGTCTACTTTCATCTCAGTGTATAAATACTGTAAGCAAACATGTGAATGTTAGAATCTCTGTACACAAATGTAACTTCAGAGGTGACAGCATTCCTATCCAGAAAAATGTGCAAGTCACTGGTTTTGGTCCTGACATTTTGCATCAGTCAGAAACAGCTAAAGTTGTTTAAAAATTCTTTGGTGTCAGTATGTAAGGGTTTTATTTGCCAGACTTGCTCCTTTGTAATTATAAAGTCAGTGAGCAAAAAAATTGTTACTAAAGAGACGAGCATAATGTAGGCTACAGTTTTGTACCTAACTGTTAGAAATAATGTCTAATAAGTCCTGCTGCTTTGCACCTTGGTTTTTATCTTTAAATTTTATTATTTGCTTATATTTGCTTATGAGTAAATCTGAGTCTATACAAATTGTGGACAGAAGGAAGAGCTACAAGGATAAAACATTGGTTAAAATTTTTGAAGAAATCCTGTTTTGAATAAGGGTCCTGTGTTGAATAAGCTTGTGGCAGACTGAACAGACCTTGTATTCTTAGTGTATTCATTTGGATAAAGATGTTTTCTTTTTCTTTCAGGCATAAGATTCTGGATATGCTGACTAAGAATCCACCTTTTACCAAGAACATGGAGTCCCCTTTATGTAATGAAGCTTTGGTAGATCAACTTTGGAAACTGATGAATTCAGGTTGGTTTTTATTTCTTGGTTGTTTGGTTGTTTTGTTGCCTTTTTGTTGTAATGTTTTTCAAAATAAGCATTAAAAACGTGTTTCAGAATATGCTAAGAGCTCTCTTAGTTTCAATAGTTAAAATTGAAAATTCAGTCTCAGATGTTCAGTATCATGTAGGTACCTCCAGAACTGTCTCAGTGACACAGGGTACCAAACCTTGGTTTTAATTCTTTTGTCTACTACTGTAGTGTGCTTTGATGTGCTTTGGCATAGAATGATTCTTTGACCCAGATGTTCAAAGCAAATGTTTCCTCAAATGAATGTTTTACCTTTTGCTTTATAATTTGCTTTAGATTAGATAGTCTCTCTTTGTCCTCTTTTACTAAACTCAGAATATGAGAGGATAACGTTTGTATAGGTAATTTAAGAGATTTTTAGAAGTATATTATAAATTCAAGGCTCAATTTGCTTTGTGTGATTAGGACAGATCCTAATGAGAGAAGGGCTTGCATCTTTACCATTGACCTGTTTTTCATTACTAAAGCAGTTTTATCCAGTACTGACAAACTGCCCTTTAACATCTGGCACATTACTACATAGATTACATATAAATGTTTATATAGCTTTTTTAGGTCATTGGAGGCTATCTGTTCTCTATGTACCATTATTTTTAGTGTTCAAAAGTTTACAGATACACTCCAGGGCTTGAAGTGGGGAAACTACCACTAGTAGTTCAGTTTCATAGGATTTGCCAAGTGTCAGGCACAGAAAGTAAACAATTTTGGTGTTCCCATCAGAGTTTGTTTTTCCTTTTTCTTGAGAGAAGAGTGTGTGTAGTGTTTCTTATAACCATTGCCTTTTTTTGCAAGTAACAAATAGGGTATACATTCTTATTATGATTCATGGGGTTTTAAGTACTTAAATTTCAATGCATCAAGATGACATAATGTTTCAATTTATTTTCTGTAAGGGATAACTGTAGCATTCCAGGGTGCCTTGAAAAAATGTTTGTTAATGTGAGACAAGTTAGTAGCCAGGTTTAAAGCTGCACGATCCTACAATCATGAGTTGCTTTCATTTAACATAAGCACATGCAATGGAAAGCAGACTATTTGATATATATAATCTGTTTTTTCTTTTTCCTTCTGTGTTAATCTGCATTAAGTGGATAAGGCTCACAAGTTCCCAAGATTACAGAGCAAGTCTGCAACCAATTTTATTTAAGCTTAGGAGAGAGATACTAAGTGGGAATTCATCTTGTCATTGAAAGATGTACTGGTTTAAGAAGTTGAGTCAATTATTTGTTGTTGAAATATTAGAATAGTTTTTAAATTAGTATTTGTGAATATGTCATTCTCTAGAGAGTATTTTAATGTTAGAAATGTCCAGATCAATATTCATGTTGCTTTCACTTTTAACTGAGTTAAGTGTACATGCAGCTAAGCTCACTCAAAACACTACTTAGCCTCATGAAACTTAGTATTTACAGGGGTAGACCTTGTAATTTTATTTTATGCTAGGTCTTGCACAGCCACATTAACATGGCATTGGCACATGTGTGTCTTGTTTACTAGATAGAGTTCTGTTCCTGCTGTGGAACAATATGTTCAATAAACTTTAAATCAGTCAAGAGCTGGGCTGAGTTCACATCAGAATCACTGTATTTGCAGCGTTGCACCAGATGTAAGATGTCTTTCTGTTGTGATTGGTGCCAAACGTGCTTTGACCATTTGTGTGTGAAGATAACAAAAGCAGTACGCAGTGAGAAATAAAATCAGTGAAGCATTGCTTTGTGCAGTAAGAATCCGTATCTCCAGTATGAATCCACATTAAACTGTTGAGTACCCAGTGAAATGCATGACATAGTAGTGACATCAGAAAGCATGTTTATGCATAGCTGGTTTGTATTCTTTATCAGTGCAGTTTCCAGAAGGTCACACTTAAGGCTGTTACTATATTTCATGGAATACACAGGCAAGTGTGACCAAATTCATTGATGCTGGAAGCCATTTTGGTAACAAAATATTCTGTTTAATTGCCCGGTAGTAAAACTTGAAGTGAAACTTAAAAATTCATGTAGGTATTTTCCATGTAGTTTTCATTATGTTAGCATAGCATTTATTTTCCTACTTTTGTTCTGCAAACATGTTTAGCTTACAACCCAAACAACTTAGAGCCTGCCTTTCTAAACAGGTTGTGGCAGCTGAGTTTGAGTCAATAAGAGGCAGGAATATTGAGAGAAGTGTATCTTAAGCACAGAAAATGTCATACTTTGGTGGATCCAGATCACTTAAACCGCTTTATTTAGGGGAGAGGAGAAGATACTGTCTGTATTAACAATAATCTCTTTTGGATTTTAGGAACTTCACATGACTGGAGATTACGATGTGGTGCTGTGGATCTCTATTTCACACTCTTTGGCCTCAGTAGACCTTCTTGTTTACCATTACCAGAGCTTGGTCTTGTTCTTAATCTGAAAGAAAAGAAGGCTGTACTTAATCCAACGATTATCCCTGAATCAGTTGTAAATAATCAGGAACCTGTGAATAGTACTAACAGTCACGGACAGTCAGTAGGATTTCAGAACACCGTAAGCACAAACCATCTGCATACGTCCCATTCAGCTGGCTCCGAGTCCTTGTCTTGCTTGCTGGTTTAATTTTGTATTGTGTTCAAGCTTCTTGTGCTTTAGCTAAGCTACCTTTATACCTTGTTACTGTTTATTCCTTCCACTTGAAAAGCTGGTATATACCATAGCATTTTAACTGTTTTGCATAGCGTATGCAAGCTTTTACTTGTTTTTTTTCTAGTCTCATTATTTCTGCTCTTTATAAAACTTAACTTTTTCTACATTGCTTGTGAGACATGGAGCGATTCACAGAAATGTTTGATGCTGTGATGAAAACTTTTTTATTTGACTAAGAATATTACTTAAGGGCAAGTTATGCAATTTTCCAAAACAAACCCTTTTATCAAAAAATTTGTTACATCTTAAAATAGATATACCTCTTTTTAAACAACTTTAAGAAATGTGAAAGTTGGAATTTTACCACATCTTCAGTGAACACATAAATCGGACTATTTAGTACTGTGCTCTGAAGGATTTGTAACAACTTCTGAAAAATCATATACATTAAGGTTCACATCTTTCTGGTTGTGGAGACTTCAGTCCTAACACAGAATTCCATTGCATAGTTAAAAAATAGATGTTATAAACATATTCAGGTCCTACCTTTCTTATGAACTTAACTGCCACTGCTGCAAGACCAAGTCTTTTTGTTGGACAGATTTAATCATGAGGGGAAAAACACAACAGAAATGGAAATAATGAGATTCAAGAGCTACATTTGATTGAAACTGCTTCTGAGTAAATCCTAAAAGAGAATGTGAACATGTGGTCAGCATGTTTGAAACTCTTTCCACCCTTTTGAATGGGATGGTTTACTATTATATTCAGTTACATAGTTGATTTCTATATCATTTATATTCAGAAGTATACTGAGCATGTCAATTATAACAGTACCTTGCAGGCCAATTCCAGTAGGGGGAGAAAATGATAATGGAGTCAAACATCATTAGAGCTATCCTCCATATTTACATAATTTATAATAAGTCCCAATTTGCTGCTAATAAACATCAGAATTAACTAGCAGTAGATATTTTGTTGCCAGATTTTTAGGCTTCAGTGCAGCGAGCATCCAAACTTTTTTTGCAGCCAATCTTAATAAAAAAAATTTACTTGTAAATCTTCCTATACTGCCCTCCTTTGTGATAGCTGAGTGTTGCTGCATAGTGAGCTGGATCAGGGCAGGATCTGGTTGAAAAATATCTTTTTTCATGGACAATTCCTGCTGGTTCTGTTTCGTGATGAAGTTCATCATGTAGTTAGACAAATACCTGTGGCAGCTCAGGACAAAAATCTCTGAGGAAGAGGAAGAGGCTGCTTCTTTTAGTAGCAGTACGCTAGTGTGAAAATACCTCATTATTATAAGCCTCAATACATACTTCATTCCTTGTATCTTTTCCTATGCCTTATCTCCATTCTCTTACCCCTTACTTTAAGATTACCATTTTCCATATAACTCCTCCGGAATTCAGGAAACTGATTTTCTTTGTTAAAAAGATCGAATTAGATGCATAAACCAAAGATTGCCTCTCACATAGCCAAAGTTTATCCAGAAGTGATTCACAACAGTTGTATGTTGGATTAAATAACAGGGTTGTAAAAAGGGAAATACGTATTTGAAGGAAAATGAATTAATGTGATAGAATACATCAGATTAACTAGATTCTTTAAAGCAGACTCTATATGCTGAGAGCATAAATATGTTAAAATCAGTACTGGTAGACTTGTGGCACTGAATTTGCTGAAGATGGTAAAAGTCACCCATCTTATAAAATTGACTTATAATTGTTCAGGGCAGATTTGTGGGACTTCTGTGTGCCCGTTGCAGGATAGAGGAAAGAGCATTTCAGTGGAGCAGCTTATGCTCTTGAGTATCTATGATACAGCTTCTATCTAGTTTTTAGTGGGCTCTTAATTATGTTTGCTTCTGTGGTATTTTTCCTTCTATATTTTGTGTACTGGGCTTGTAACACCTATCTCCTGGTTTACTGACTGTATGTGGAACTTAATTAGACTCTCCTGCTATTTTTATATTCCTTTGACCCTGTTTTTGTGGACAGTTTAGGCAGTAATTTGCAAAACAGTTTGACTTTTTAATAATATTGTTGTGAAATCAAAAAAAACCCCAACCCAAGTTATAAGTGCTTGTTATGATTTGTATTCAACAAAAAAAAGCATTAGCTTTTAAAGCTAGCTAAAAGAAGATCTAGCTAAATCCCATGTGTAAATCAGAGGCTATCACAGTTTTTCAACTATGATTAGGACTGAGGAGAGTCTGCGAGGCACAGATTTATAGAAAGGCTATTCAGTGGCAGCAAATGTAGTTGCACACCAACAGTACCATGACTGTGAGAAGGAACAGAAAAGATGCCAATGGTAGATATGCAGAAAGAGCAGGGATAGAAGTAAAGAGAAACTATGTTTGTAGGAGAGGTTGGCACAAATCCATACAGGGTTTTAGAAAATACTTTTTGCCAGAACTACAGGGAAAACTTTGTTCAAATCACCCACTTTACCCAGAAGTGTTTTCAGCTATCAGGTCTCTTTTAGGCTGAAACATGGCTCTTGCTATCTTCTAATTTTGGTCTTTTAATGCTGCTTCAGGAGGATGATCATCTTATTAAGGAAACAGCATCCAGCATTTCTGGTCATCAGCAGGGGGTGAAGAGGAAGGCTGATATGCCACTCGGGTCTCCATTGGAGCCAGGGCAAATACTAGAGAAGAATGAAGACAGTAAAGTCAAACTCAAAATCAGAGTAAGAAATGGAAATTCAACTTGCACAATATGTAGGATATTCAGAATAACAGCAGTGAATTCTGCTGACTTCCCTTAAAGCTGTGTTCAAACAGAAGACACATTGTGTGTATGTGTGCAGTAGTTGTTACACTTATTTTGCAAAACTCGTTTTCCATCAGATTCTTTATTGGCTGAAAAGAACTAAAATTGACAGTTAATGCTCCTATTCACACAGCTTCATGGTAAATTAGAATGAAAACACACTGACCCTTTTTAATTTCACTAAATTTTTATTCCTTCACAGTGGTAGATATCACTTCCTTTCCCTCTCACCCCCAGTTTACCACAAAAATAGAATATTTTAAGTTCTTTTTAGTGATATTCTTCCAAATTATTAGCATCTGCTCATATTTTGTTTCCTGATATCTTAGTTCTCAAACTCTCAAGAAGAGGAGGAAATTGATATGGACACAGTTCATGACAGTCAAGCCTTTATTTACCATCATTTGAATATGTTGGAGAGACCATCCACACCAGGTATGACTAAATTTATTGCCAAAATGGTAGTATGACTTTTCCAACTATTTCAGTCACTTATGGGTTTGGTTTTTTTACTACTGTTTATTCCCAAACATAAAGTGTTGGTAAGTGTTAGATGTTAACTGATTTGAAGAGGTAAAGGGTGCATAAGAACATTTCTCTAGCTTCCAGTATATTTATAGATAACTGTATACATATGTATTTTTATTGTCTAAGTAAGACAAGTATGTATCATGCTTATAAAAGTGAAGAGCTCAGGAGAGAATAAAACTACATAAAGCTGAAATAGAACCCCATAAGCAATTGGGTCAAACTTACTTTGCTGTAGTTGTTACTTAAAAAAAATAATTTTGAAAATTAACTTCAAAAAAATAGCAAGATTGTTAAGGTAAAAAAAAAACTCATAATCACACAGTGATTTATAACAACTTCAGTATTTGAAAAACATGCAGGCCTCAAGGATGCTTAGAAGGGCTTTTCAAAGTTGAAAAAATTGCATCTATGAGTAAAATGGTTTAATTTCAAGCACTTTTACTACTTCTCTTTGTATCTTTTTTGATAAAATACTTTACAAAATCATTTCTCAAAGAATAGTGTTTTTTTAGAAACCTTAATGCATGCTGAACTTCATTGATGAACAAGCACATTCTTGCCTGCCAGTAGCAAAGAAATTCAGTGGGTAGTATCATTTTCTCAAAACATTTTAACCACATTTCTTTAAGTTTAGTTCCAGAATGTGCCAGTGGCACTAAGCTGAGGTATTGTGACCATGTAACAAGCATTTTTGAGACCTTTGGTACTCAGCTATGCTGCGTTTGGCTGGGATAGAGTTAATTTTCTTCATAGTAGCTAGTACTAGGCTGTGTTTTCAGTTTGTGCTGAGCACAGTGTGATAACACCAGGGATCTCTTAGTTACTGCTGAGCAGTGAGTGCTTGCACAGAGTCATGGCCTTTTATGCTTCTTATTCTGCCCCATCAGTGAGTAGACTGGGGGTGTACAAGTTGTTGGGAGGGGACACAGCCGGGACAGCTGACCCCAGCTGACCCAAGGGATATTCCATACCATATGTCATCATGTTCAGCATATAGAGCTGGGGGAAGAGTGGAGGGGGGGACATTTCGATTGATGGCATTTGTCTTCCCAAGTCCTGTTTTCCTGGAGGTGGCTGAACACCTGCCTGGCCATGGGAAGTGAATGAATTCCTTCTTTTGCTTTGCTTGAGTGCACAGCTTTTGTTTTCCCAATTAAACTGTCTTAATCTCAGCCCGTAAATTTTCTCACTGTTACCCTTCTGATTCTCTCCCTCATCCCATTGTGGGGGTGAGTGAATGAGCAGCTGTGTGGGACATAGTTGATGGCTGGGGTTAAACCACAACAGCATCCAAAACAAGATTTTAAGGTTGCAGTACTGCAATGTGTAAAAGTGAAGTATTTGGCCTTAGAAGTAGGATTCATAATAATTACCCTCTTGCTTGTTTTTCTGTTTTCATCTGGTGGTTGCCTAATCTAAAATACAAGTAGATCTTAGCAGCAGGATCTGGAACGTTGGGCAAGTTTTGAGTGCCGTAGGTCCTGAGCTAATCTGACAGGTGACCTCATCTGCTTCCCCTGGGATCTGGCAAGTTAGTGGCCCTATTTAAGAGAAGCACTGGTGGATGTTCCTGTTCCTGGTGTCCTGCTGAGGCTGGTGCCGTGATGCTGGCTGGGGGTATGGAAGCTGAAGACTCATACTCCCTTAGGGCCTAGGACTTAACAGTTTTACTTCCTTGGCAGATGCTGTAGCCACCAAGAGGTTTTGTTTTGGTTTTTTTTATAAAAGGTAACTGCTGTCATTGCTCAGCTAACAAATCAAGTTCATATGGGGACATAAAACACAGGGAGGTCTAGTTTCTGGATTCCAGATGGCCTTTGGTTAATGACATGTGCCTGTACAGCCAGGTCCACCAGGATGGATTTGCTGTTAAATATGTAGAGTAGCAAAACTCACACCATTTTACCTAAAGAGCAGGCGTTTCAGCAAAGTGAAGGGGAAGGCTGCCTATAGGTTGCTGTTACAAACTTAGGAGCCTAATTCTGCTCAACTTTTAATTTAAACCTCTCAGAGCTGCTTGGTTTGTCCTCAGTGTTATGGGCAACCATCAGATTTTCTGTTATAGCGAAGAGTGACACATCCAGGGCACGCGAGTGCAAATCTGATCCACTGAGGATTAGTATTTATAACTCTTACATGGTATTTTTTACCAGACTTACACACTCTATGGAATATAAAGTCATAAACAAAACTCTGCCAAATACTTCACAAATAGGACTTAAGGGACCCTCTGTACGCCAGCTCTGTACTCCAGCTCTTGCATATTAAGTTCTCACTAGAGTTCAGAAAGGGTAAGGCCTGATCAGGAGTGAAGTAATGGCCAGTTGACTGCTGCTTTTGTAGACCTACAGCAGACGTGCTGAATGACCTTCTCACCTCTGCCATTCAGGCATTCAGCACGCGAGAATGCCTTTTCTTTCTTAGGTAATAAATGAGACAAATGCTGGGGCTTTGCCACATAATTCATTTTCAATAATAAGCCTTTGAAAAGCATTAGTTTGAAACACTTCAGATTAATTTCATTTTCTTTGGTTTCTGCAGTAAGAAGCAGTTCCACTTCAGATATTCTTTGCTTCTAAAATTTCACCTGTTTCTTATTCATGGCATTTTTCTTAGAAGCAGAGATGTATGAATTTCAGGCTGGGTAAATAGAGACAGTTCAATCTTTAGGAAATTGTATACTTCTGAGAAGAAACAGATGGGGAAAAATAAAAGCATACGTAAATAAAATTGTTCATGCATAGGAGTGTTTTGTTCTACAAAGGAATCACATATAATATTTCCTGAGGGCTTTGGAGTTTTTGCAGTGATGACGGACGATGGGCCCACTTCAGTGAGTGCTTATTGTGAAATAGATTGACAACAGGTTCTGAAATGGTCTCAGTGCCTTGTTAGTAAATCTGTAAGATCTTGTATCTGCCTCCATACTGTGACTGTTACTTGGAAGGCAGCGACCTCTTAGTCCATACTCCATTTTCCTCTCACAGCTGTGGGTTATGTCCCCACATGTCACATGAAGCGTTAGGTCACGAGCCAAACACAGCCTGTGAACAGCAGCTGCCAGAAGGAAGTTCATTTGGGTCTAAATCCTGCTGTAGCTGTGTATTCCTTTATATATATATTTTTTTTTTACACTCCCCACCACCCTGAATGATAATTTGGATTTGTTCAAGTTGATGGAACCTCCCTAAAGCCGGGAAAAGGTTATTTTCCAATAAAACCTTTTTGTTTCTTTTTTCTTCCCTATGTGCTTCTGCTCATGGATGTGAAAGATTAGGGCTGAGACATGCTACATGGGCAATAAAAGAAGTCTTGTACTATAACTCTTTCAGGATTACAGGTTTCAGTAATAGAATTATAGCACCTTTTGTAGTTCATATAGAAAATCTTTTAAATCCTACTGAAGCATCCTGTCTACAATAATAGAACTGTGAAATCTGGTAGTTGTAAGAGATTCTGGAGATTCTGAACATTTTTCAAGACACTATTAAAAGAAGGAGTTGTGAACAGTTGGAAGAATGCTGTTGCATTGATTATTCATCTGCCCTAAGGGCTAGGAATATGGCAGCCTTTTTAGAGCTTCTAGTGCTGTGCAAGTTCGCATTTCTAATGTGAGAACAGATTTTTTTACTACTAAGTCGCCAAGAATAGTAGTAACGCTCCCCACTCTTCAGATCAAAAGAATTTCAAGATCAGATTTTATATAAGCAGTAGATTGAAACTCTCATTTCAGACTATAAGAAGACTTGTTGACTTCAGTAAGATCTGATTAAGATAACACTTCTATATTTACTTTAATATTTCCCTTACCTGAAAGTACAGCAGTTCAGCACTAAGCTCTAAAAAGTTATGCTGTGTGTGTCAGTGTTAGCGATTGGCCTGTTCTTTTCTGCTTCCAAAATAAATGCCTAGCTGTAGCCTTTGTGGTCTGCCAGTGAAGTTACATGTCTTTAGAGCTCAACAGATCATCACTGATAAACATTTAGTTAGAATTTTCCCAACTATTTTTTGTAGTTTGATAGCTGATACAAAGCAGTGCCTAATTCTCTCTTTACTTCTACAAAAGAAAAAAAACAAAAAAGAAATACAGCAATATTCTTTTTGTACACTGGCAGTCCTTTCTCTGATCACATTCAGGAGCTTTGAAGACATGCTGAGCATTCAGACACAGATCAGAAAAATCCTTCAGCCTTTCCATTAATCTTTTGCTGTTTTCCAGGATAATCAAACTGGAAATTTCCACTGCTGACCTTGTACATCTACATGGTAAAAAGAGTGACCTACATGAGGTTTTGATGGTGTAGTCCACACTCTTACCTCTTGATAGGATTGTGGTCTTGTTTATCACAGTTACTGTCTGCAGTTTCAGGAAATAATGATTTAGCTGGATTGAATTGTTTCTGAAATGATTTGAAACTGGATACAGCAGGTACTGCAGTAAGGTATAGAGGGAAACTGTTGCAGTCATGTTTAACCAGTACATTTACAACAGTATATCCGAGCTTGTGGTGCTAATCACTGCATTTCAAGTGTATCGTGTATAGTAGATACTAGGAGTTCAGTATGAGGTGTATGAAAAGCCCACTCCTCTGGAGCTCAGTGAAGCTACCTGAGTTAGCTATAAGAACACCAGTACATCAGAGCTCAGCCAAAGAGGCTTCTTGCCAAGAAGGGTTACAGAAGCATCAGCATAAATACATAAAGAAGCACTTCTTGGACATGAGGACAATACTGGCGATGGATTTTTGCTACTATTTTTAATGAGGGAAAAATTGTCACAACTGTTCTGTTAGGCTGTCCTTTAATAATATATAATATTACTATAGTATCTGTTTGATAGTATCTGATACACATATGTTGACTTTATTACCTAAAGTATAACTGTTTCCAAACAGCTGACTGGTAAGTTTTGAGGTTGTGTGGACAATTTTGCCTCAGTGAAATGGTATGTGGTTAATTGCACTCTTCGCAAGCAAGATTGTTTTCAAGTGCTTTATCTTAAAGTGCATGAAAGCAGCTTTCATGGAAACATAAGCCCTGTGGGTAGTGACAGCATCAGTGTGTGGCTATAGTGTGTTAACTACATGGTTTAATAAAAGCAACTTAGTTGTGTAGCTGTGCCTGTCTGAGAAAAGAGTTGATCACTCTCAAATGGAATCACTGCCCCTGGAAGTGTTCAAAAACTGTGTAAATGAGGCTCTCAGTGATACAGTTTAGTGTTGATCGTGGCAGTTGTGGTTTAATGGTTGGACTTGATGATCTTAAAGGTCTTTTCCAACTTAGTTGATTCTATGATTCTAAACCTAGGAGATGGATAAGGCTAACAACTAAATTTTCATGTGAACTACCTGAAGCCGTTAGAAACACAGAGTATTCTGGATTGATTTACTAATTTAAATGTTTTTTTTCTCTAGAATAGGAAATACTCTAGAATTTTCCAGAATATTGAAGTATATGTCATAAAAATAACACCACAGTTAAGCTACTATTTTAATATTAAGGACAAAGCAATATAGTTGTGAAGCAAAATGCAACTGAGGAAATTAATAAAACACATGTTAGAAGTTATATTTTTATTAAATCACCAACTCATCTATACAGTACTTTCATAGATGCTATCCTTTGGTGTATGTGTAGGGAATTATCTGTCTGGATATAAATAACACTAAAAAATGTGAAGTCAAATGAATCTGTAAATTTGAATTAGTTTGCTTTTATGTTGAAGCCAAATTAACTGATTTGTTTAGCACATCCTCAGAAAGCTTCTGGGTGGTTTTATTTTTATTTTAGCTAGACCTTCTTGCTCTCAAACTTTAAGTTTTGTCATATGGTCCTTCAAAGAACACTCTGATAGACAGAAAATTGATAAATCTTTTTCAGATATATATGTAATTTGAAAAGTCTACTCCTTCAGACAAATGACGAGACACCCTTGCACTCTGGAAGCTTGGAATTTTTTATGCTTGGTAACTTTTTGTATGTGCTTCGTTGGTGGTTCAACAGACACATAAACATAGCATTAAATTAAAAAATAGTGTGTCTTGGATGTTTCCAGGGTAATACTGAAAAAGAAAAGTAGAAATAAGGAAAAACAGGGTAATTGTCAAAACAATTTTTAAGCTCCTTTCAGCTTAAAATCTCCCAGTGTTCTCTCTTTAGAGAAGATGCTGGCCAGAGCTGAGAAAAGTGCATTATTTTTCTCATTAGTAGCCTTTCTTTAGGTCCTGGGGGACACATAAAAATTGCTCATGTGCTTGTGTTGATGTCCCCTTCTTCCCAGAGGTGGCTGGTGTCAGGTTCCGGCGCACTAGCCTATCCTCACGTGAAACACTGGATCCGTGGGCCTTAGCCTGTGCTTTGATACGTGAAGTTGGTTTCTCCCTCTCTGACGTGAATAAATCAGTGTGCACATGGGGTCATTGTTAACAAGTGTCACTTTGCAAAAGTTAGCTCTTTTAAATAGATCATGCGTGCAAAGAAATAGAGACTGTATGTCTGTGGTGTCCTGCCCTCTTCATGCAAAATCAGAGACAGGCTGAGAAAGTTGGGGCTGTTCAGCCTGGAGAAGAGAAGGCTGCATGGAGACCTCATAGCAGCCTTCCAG